>JAKSZT010054583.1:1307717-1433673 GCA_026826555.1 Tolypeutes matacus
GGGAGTCATGTCCCATGTTGGGGGGAAGGTAATGCAATCATATGCTGAGTTTGGCTTAGAGAGAGGCCACATTTGAGCAACAAGGAGGCTCTCAGGTGGCAACCCTTAGGCACCCCACAACTGCAGGCTAAGTCTCATTTACAAGAGCAAAAACTCACAAGGGTAGTCATCAATAAAAAAAAATAAAAAAAAAAAAAAAACATCAGTGGGTCATCCTATTTTGACAGGCACTGTCCCTACACTCAGAGGACTATTGCTGCTCCCTTGGAGATTGTGGCAGAGCTCTCCAGGCTAGGAATTCAGATTCCCTCATTTATTGTGTGATTATCCACCTATCATGACCATGCCCCATCCCCCGATCCTTTGAATGATTTTGTATATCTTTCATGCATATTCGGTTGAACCAATCCCCACGAACCCCCCCCAGACACCCTCCCCCCAATAATCCCCCAAACATATGTTTTAATGTCTGTAGGACATGTCCAAGATGTAACTCTTTAGCACAACATGTAGAATATATTTCTCTAGCTTCCTCATCCATCACCTAGCCTCTTACCTTTTAGATTACAATAATACCAAATGTATATAATTCCCAACAGAAACGATTCTGAAATACCACTTTGCTATCTGATGTTTTCTCTTCCTGCAATGTTCAGCTCTCCTTCAATATCTGAGAAACTCTTACCCATCCTTTAGAATGCACCTCAGTCAGAATTACCTATTGGAAGCCTTTCCTGAACCTCCAGGTAAGCCTGTCTACCCCATATCCTTTGTTCCTATCATACCAGTTTTACTTCTGTAAGACAGAAGTGAACCTTTCTTACATTATCTCTCCTGCAAAGTGATAAGCTTCTCTGTGGCAAAGACAATGTCTATTCTTCTTTATACTTCCAGAACCTAGCACAGTCCTTGTACATAGGAAATGTTCAGTAAATATTTGTTGAATTGAGCTGTATTCTTCTTTTCTTAATTTTTCTTATGGGTTATATACTATAAAGATTTACCTTCATTGGTGGAATAAATTTGTTTTCTTAGAGTTTAAATTTGCAAGGCAAAATATAAGACATTATTTTTTAACATTTGTGTCAGTTTCACCCATCAAAAAATATCATATAAAATTTCTCACTTAGATTCAAGAAATCTTCTTACTGAGATTTAAAAAAAAAAAAAAAACATTCTTCTGCAATGTTTTGTAGTTTTCAGCATTAAAATATTGCACATTTTTTGATAAAATTATTCCTAAGTGTTTTGGGATTTTGATGCTACTGCTAATGGTATTACTAGTTAAATTGCATTTATCAGTTATGTGTTGCTATTATATAGAAATACAATTGATAATGATATTGAGTCTTGCAACCTTGCTAAGTTCACTTGTTAGTTCTAGAGGTATATAGATTTCTTAAGATTTTCTATGTATGCAATCATGTTGTCTGCCAATACGCACAGCTTTTATTTCTTTCTTTCCAAACTTTATGCTTTTTATTTCCATTTCTTGTTTTATTTCACAATCTAGGACTTCCAGTACAATATTGAATCTAAATGGTCAGAGCAGGCAACCTTGCTTTGTTTTCTGTCTTAGAGGAAAACATTCATTTTTATCATTAAATAAGAATGCTGATTTTTATCACTTTTTTTGCATTTAATGTAATTTTTAAATTCTAGTAATGTAGTGAATGAAATTGATTTTGAACACTGAACAATCTTGAATTATTGGGATCAACTCCATTGGCCATGCTAAATTACATATATATATAGTTGGATATAATTTGAAATTATTTTGTTGAGGAATTTTATATTTAAGCTAATGAATGGGGAGTGGATGTGGTTCAAGCAGTTGAGCACCCACCTCCCATATGGGAGGTCCCACATTCAGTTCTCAATGTCTTCTAAAGAAGACAAACAAACAACGAGAAGACAATGAGAAAAAAACTGTGAGCAAACAACAGGCAATGAGCAAAACCAAATGAGCAGGGAGCGGATGTGGCTCAAGCAGCTGAGCCTCCTACATGGGAGGTCCCGGATTTGGTTCCTGGGGCCTCCTAAAGAAAAAACAGACAACAAGCAGAAAGCAAGCAAAAAAAAAAAACAACAAGCAGACAATCAGCAAAAACAATGAGCAAACAACAAGCATAAACAATGAGCAAACAGACAAGGGAGCCATCTTGGGGTAGGGGGAAGATAAGGAGGTATAATGGTTAGTAATTTTCTTTTCTTGAAATATCTTTATCAGGTTTTGCATTAGTATTATGTTGAGCTCTTACAATGAATTGAGAGTGCATCTTCTATTTTCTGAAAGAGTTGGTTTAACTTCAATATTATTTCCTCATTAAATGATTGTGTTCACCAATGAAACCATGTGGACCTTGAGTTTTCTTTGTGGGAAAATTTTAAATGATAATTTTAATTTCTTTAATAGATATCAGACTATTCATATTTTGTATTTCTTTTTGGCTGATTTTTGGACACTTTAGTTCTCAAAGAATTTGTACATTTCATTTCAATTGTCAAATTTGCTAGCATAAAATTGTTCATAATACGATCCCTTTGATGTCTGCAGGATGGTGTAGCAAAATTCCTGCTTTTATTCTTTATAATGATATTTTTTAGTTTCTCTTTTTTTTTTCATGAGTCTTGCAAGAGGTTTATCATTTTTTTAAGTCTATATAATGAGCAAAGTGATAGGAAATTTCAGGAAAGAACTGGAGCTCTAATCAAGAACCAAATGAAAATCAGAAGACTGGCAAATATGATCTCTGGAAAAAAAAAAAAAACACTGCATGGGATTAACAAAAGATTTTAAAGACTAGAAGACAGGATTAACTTGGAAAAACATCACTAGGAATTATTCAACTAAAGTACATAGAGAGGGAAGTGGAGGTAGCTCCAGTGATTGGGCTCTCGTCTACTATATGAGAGGTCCCAGGTTCATTTCCCGGGACTTCCTAGTGAAGGTAAGCTGGCCCACACAGCATGCTGGCCCATGGAGAGCTGGCCTGTGTGGAAAGCTGATGTAACATAAAAGAGACAAAGAGGAGAAACAATGAGAGACACAACAAACCAGGGAGCTGAGGTGAGTCAAGCTATTGAGTGCCTCTCTCCCACATCAGAGGTCCCAGGATCGGTTCCCAGTGCCTCCTAAAGAGAAGATGAGAAGACAAGTAGACACAGAGAGCATACAGCAAATGGACACAGAGAGCAGACAGCGAGTGCAAAAACAACAAGGGGTGGAGAAATAAAATAAATAAAAACAAATCTTTAAAAAATAAATACATAAAGTACATAGAGAAAACATATTTTTCTCCTTGTGGGCTGCTGTCCCTGGTGCCTATGGCAGGAAATGTACTGCAGGAGTATGCACAATGATTTAGACATTTGTTTGGGCTTTTAATCTTTTCTTATCTACATGCACCACCAAAATAAAAAACATAGAAAATATGAACCCTATAAATCTGCTTGTTCTCTCACTTCTCAATGTACATATGAACATATCTTGCCTTCTGGTTCTTACTCGTGTCTTTCTTCCAATACATTGTAAAGGACTAGAACTTTTATTTCTTCTGTACCATAAATGACCTTAAATACACATCACACATGAAACAGATGTGCTTGTTGAAAAAAAAAAAATGAATATGCAAATGCCCCTGCTTCAATTGTCCTGTTCATGCATTGCTTGCATTCAAAGCAGTAGTTACTTGCTCCATCTATCTATTTGCTCATTCTGATTAGACTGTAAGCTGTGTGATGTCAGAGCCTATGTCAATCTTGTTCACTGAGGCTTTCCCAGACTAGTCATGGTGACTAGTACACGGAGGTGCCCAGTGAATGTATGTGGGAAGAATGACAGAAGCTATAATTTCCTGGCCAAATAATCATGCATATATAGAACACACCTGTGTGTGTATTTTTTTTAAGAAAGCCAATTTCAAAATGTTAAATGGACATCATGTTCTCGTAACTTGAGAATCCCCAATTAGTAGGAATATATCCTCCATACCCTTCACTACTTCCTGTACCAAACTTGCCACCACCTTAACAATTCCCACCCCTGTGTGACAACAAGTGGACTAGTGGTTAAGAAGACTTGTGCATTAATCTGCAAAGGGGTGCTGATGAATAATACCAGAAATCTGTTGGCTTTTATAAAGGGTATTTATTTGGGGTAAAAGCTTATAGTTACAAGGCCCTGAAGAGTCCAACTCAAGGTTGCTTTCTCACCAAAGTCAGTTGCCAGGTGTTGAAGCAAGATGGTCGCTGATCTCTGCAAGGGTTCAGCCTTTCCCTCTGGGCTTCCTTTTCATTTTCATCTGGTGAGACAGGATTAAATTTCTTCGGGCAGGGGTTGGAAGGCAGACTCCTCAGGGCAGGGTGGTGGTTGGACAGTGCAGGTTGGAGTTTGGCTGGTACCTGCCTCAGGGCTGGAAAGAGGTCCAGACTCCCTGGGGCAGGCTGGGGGCTCGGTGATACAAGGTTGACATTGTGTGGTCTCAACAGGGCAGACCATCACAGGTTTATCTGGCAAAGTCTTAGCAGAATTTAGTGTTTCAATGTCCCCACTGATAAAATCATCAATCTATATGTCTCCATCCCACTCCTCAGGGTTCCACTCCTTTCCAGTCAATGCCTTCATTTTAAAAGCAGACACCTTGTGAGGTTGAGATTTTAGTTTCTGTTGTTACTCTGCTACTCATACAATGAGATTCTGTGTCTGGTTTTCAGAGATCTCAAATCTGTGGCTACATGAAACAAAATTTTCTTTCAGAGCACACATAGAAACTTTTACATGATTCACGTGGTGTTTAAGTTGCAAATTTAAAGACTTTAGCTCATCTCTTTCTTTTGTAACTGTATCCAGAGTATTTAGGAACAGCCAGTCAACGTCATTGTACCTTTTGACTCTACTAAACTCTGTTAAAGTGTCGAAAACACTCTATCCAGATCCTTGCCTCTTAAAAGCATGGAAGTAGTCAAATCCAGTGGTGATATTTTGCATATCTCCATTGTCAACTCATATCATGGACAGTTAATGGCCTCTTGATTATTGGAAAGGGAGTCATTAGTACCTTTGAGTCCAATTAGAATAGAGAGCCAATTGCAAAATTCCCAGAACCACTTCAGAAATCCCATGTTTAACATTCTGTTTCAAATGTTCTAATAATGCTTGAAGTCATGAGTGCACAACTATGTGATTATACCATATACCATTGATTGTGCATTTTGGATGAATTGTATACTTTATTAATATGTATCAATAAAATTTATTTGTTAAAATTTTAAAAACTAAAAAAAAAAAAAAATAAGATTCTGTTTCTCAAGAACCTTCCTGGTACAAAGCTGAATTAGTCAGTGTCCTCTAGGGAAACAGAACTGACAGGAAATCTCTGTAAATAGTATTAGATTTTATAAAATTCTCTTATGCAACTGTGGGGATGCACAAATCCAAATTCCTCAGGGCAGGCTGCAAATCAGGGGCTCTGATGAAGGTCCTTGATGAGTTCCCAGGAGATGTTGGTTGTCTGAAGTAGAGCTGGAAATTCTCTCTCTGAATGCTGAAATCACTTTCCCTTTTAAGGTCTTCAACTGATTGGATAAGACTCACTCATTGCTGACAACAATCTCCCTGGTTGATTGTGAATGTAATCAGCCATCTATGCAATCAACTTACTGATGATTAAAGTCCATAAATGCCCTTGCATCACAATTATCCCAGTGCTTGCTTGGCCAAACAACTGGGCACAATTACCTTGCCAAGTCGACACATTAGCCTAACCATCACAACCTGTCTCCCACCTTGTATCCCTGACAACCCAGGGATTAAAACATAGTGGTTATAAATGGTGTAGTCATTTTTTCCTCATATTACAAGTTTGCTTGTTAGAACAGAGCTGCTCATATGGCCACACGAGATAGACCCTCGCCTTGAGAAACGCTGTTGGTGCCCAGAGTCTATTGATTTCCTTACTTGTTACATTGCTTGTTGTACTTTCCAAGATGGCATATTTACAAACACTGGATATTACTTTGGAAATTCTATTTTTTCATCCACCTTACATTGCTTTAAATGATTGCCATAAATTTCAAATCCATGTATCTAAAACGTATTACAAATAAGATACATACTATTTGCATTCAACTTAGTATATACTGCACTGGCAATGAATTAGCCAATAACACACTGTAAAGTTTTTTAGGGGTATGCACCCATAAGATCAATAGTAGAAAAGGGAGGCATCTTTTAGTCCAAGTTAATAGCATGACAATGATTTAACAGAAAACTTGACAGGTATCTGAGAGTAAATAATTACCATCTCTATCAATGTTTAAGATAGCTTGTTAGATACAGAATATGTGGGTAGTTACACATCATGAATTACTTATTGTTTGAGGCCCTCTGAGGGGGAGAGGATAATTTCTTTTTTTTTTTTTTAATTTTTACTTTTATTTTTAAAGAAGCCCTAAAAAATATAGGGGATTCCCACATGCCCCACTCCCTGCCCCTCCCATATTTTCCCACATTAACAACATCCTTCATTAGTGTGGTACATTTGTTACAATTGATGAACACATATTGAAGCATTACTGCTAAGTGTGAACTATAGTTTACATTATAGTTTACACTCTATTCATTGTAGGTTATGACAAAATATATAATGGCCTGTATCCATCATTGCAATGTCATGCAGGACAATTCCAATGTCCCAAAAATGTCCCCATATTATATTCTTCCCTCTCCCTCCCCTCAGAACCTCTGGTGGCCACTGCCTTTATATCAATGATAAAAGTTCTTCCATTGTTAGATAATAATGAGTCTATAATAGAATAATTATAAATCTACTTTGGTCCATTGTTCATTCCCCAATCTTGAGGATTTGGGGATGGTGATGCCTACTCTGTTTCTAATTGAGAGAGGACTTAGGTCTCATTGGGTAGATGGATGGAACGATCTTGCTTGTAGTTGTAGGTACTCTCTCTTCCTTGGGATGGGCATTGTTCATCATAATCTCCTTGTTAGTTGTCCTGGGTGAGTCCAATGAACTGGAGAGTAGGTGTTGCAAATCTGCTGAGATTCAAGGATAATTTCTTATGCTAAAAAGTGGGGGAGGCAGAAAGAGGCATTCAATCCTGAAGATGCTGCTAATAGCACAGAGAACAAAAGGTTTTGGCTAAGACTGTGGGAAAGTAGTGACCACAAAATAATTACATTTCTGGAACAAAGAAAGGTTAATGAAACGAGACCTTATAAAACCAGTAAGAACTTGATTAGAGAAGCTAGTCTTGAAAGCCAAGGCAAAGGATAATGAGATAATGAAAGTATAACTGGCAATACTAAACATACTGAAGTCCAGTGGATCTTAAAATGCATTGATGCTGAATTTATATAGAAGATAGGAAAAAAGCCCAGAAAATCTCCCTACTTCTACACTGGCAGGCAAAATTGTTCCACATGCTCAATCTTTTCAAGAGGTATGAAAATCCTGTATCCTGCCACTTCTATTTTAGTGACAACTGACTGGTTTGAAAAAGTTTCCAGTTGATAAAATTTACATAATTTCAAAAGTTACTGTTGTTTTACATATATTTCAGTGCACTTCAAGACACTGTTCTTATATCCTTCTTTCCTACTTTTCTCCTTTGCTGTGACTCCTTCATCTGCATACTTATAATATATAGATGTTCCCCAAGGCTTTTCTTCTTCCCTTTTCCTTTATCATTCTCTCTTCCCTTGAGCAACCTCATCCAATCCTATGGCTTTGAATGATAGATTAAGTTAGTGACTTTCAAAATCATTTACAGTTCTGATCTCTTGTTAACAAAGCTGATGTTCCAACTGTCTGCTGGATAGGACCACACAGATGTTTGGCTGCTACTTATAATTTAGGTTTGTTATTCTGCCTCAAACGGATTCCTCCTTTTGTGTTTCCTACACAGGTTTTAGCACCACCATCCTATCCTGCCTTTCTCCTGGACTAGGATTTCAAAATAATTTCACAAAATTTCTTCTTATACTCCACATTGTTGATTTTATTTAGTCATTTCATCCTTTCAATTCCCACTTTCACTCTCCCAATTCCTACCTGCTTCATCTCACAGTGAAATACTTTAAGAGCTTCCTTACTGCCTTTTTTTTCCTTCACTCCTTCCTACTTTCCTTCCTTCAGTAAATCTTTATGGGATCCCTATTATGTACCAGGTACCATCCTAGGCACTTGGATATAACCATGAACAAAACAGAGCAAAAAATTTACCTCATTCAAGAGCTTATGCTACAGTGAGGGAGGTAAAGGCATTTAAAAAGATAAGTAAATTCACAATGTGTCAGAACAGTATGAGTAATATGGAGAGAAATAAAACAGGGGAAGTTGGAGAAGAAATGCCAGGGGACATGGGTTACTATTTTATTAATGCTCATGAAAAACCTCACTGAAAAGGTGAGTTTTGATCAAAAGCCTGAAAGATAGTGAGGGAGTGAGCCACGCATATATTCAGGCAACAGAGGAGATGGGGCAGGCTTGATGCAATCACTGTGCAGCTCCGCCTTCCAGAACTAGCAGGCCAAGTTGGCTAGAGTTGAGTGAATGAAGGGTAGGAGAAGAGAAGACTTACAATTTTGTTCTGCACAAGTTGGGGCACATTTTATTTATCAAATAATCATAGGACACCAGGTTCTAAGTGCTATCTAAATATAAGCTCACTTAATCCTCATAACAACCCTAGGGGGTAGCAGGCTCTTAGGTTTTTCCTGTTAATATTATTACACCTATATTATTCCTATTTCACAGATGAGAAAACGGAGGCATGGAGTCATAGTGAGGGAACTGGCGTTATACCCAAAGCTGTCCAGAGCCTATGCTCTTTGCCATTACACTATGCTATGGGAGGATTTGAGCATAGAAATGATGTGGTCTGACTTTTTAAAAAATCACTCCAAATGCTCTTGGAGAATAGACTATAGGCCAAACTAGAGACAAGGATTCTATTTCAGTCATTAAGGCAATTTAAAAATAATAAATAAGGGCATCAATTAAAAATGATAGTGACTTAGACTAGGGTGATAGAATAGATGTTGGGAATGGGTTGATTTGGGATATTCTTTGGAGGTAGAGCTGATTGGATTTCTTGACAAATTTTATGTGTAGAATGCAAGAGAAAGAGAGAAATCAATAGTGACCCCAAGGTTTAAGCGCTGAGCACCTGGAAGGATAGAGTTGATACTCACTGGGATAAGACAGTTTGGGGTATGGGAAGGGAAGCATATATAGGCTGGGGTGTGGGACAGGAATTGGGAATTTGGCCTTGAACATGTTAAATTTGAGATGCCTGTAGACATCCAAATGGAGATATTGAATGAGAAATGGATATATGATTCTGGGGTTTGTGAGAGAAGTCAGGTTAAGGATATTCATTAGAGAGCACCAGACATGAGATTGGATAATATCACCCAGGGAATGACTATAGGTGGAATTGTGGAAGAAGTTCAAGGACAAAGTCCTGAGAGAACTTCAAAATTCAGAGATCAGAGGAGAAAGTAGCAGAAGAGGTAAAGGAGACGTGAGAGAGAAGGAGAACTCAGACAGTGTAGTGTCCTGGAAAAAAGATGGTATTCTAATGAGGGAGTAATCTGTTATGTCAAGTATAGCTAATAGCTTGAATAAGATGTGTACTAAGCACTGATATTTAAGGTAAGAAATGTGGAGATAACTGGTGATCAAGAGCTACTTGATGGACTGGTGGGCATGAAAATTTTATTAGAGTAGGCTCAAGAGAGAACAGAAGCAGAAGAGTTAGAGAGAGCAAGTTATGAGTATTTCAAGGAATTTTGCTGTAGCAGAGAAGTGGTTTGGTAGCTAGAGGGAAGGTTAGGCTGAGTTTCTTAGAAGCAGATACTGAGACAGAGATTTGGGTGATGTGATTAAGAGGGAATGTCTCAGAAGGAAGGAGTGAAGGAAGCAGGAGAGAGGAGGGGAAGGAGTGAATCAAGATTGTGCTCTCAGCTGGAGTCTGCTTCAGCTTGATCCCATGGGGTACTCTAGGGCATGAATTGTAACACAAAGTTGGCCCTACCTTGAAAGCGAAGGACTGAACTTTAGTACTTCCATGTTAAATCAGTCAGAAGTAGCAAGCTTTCCCTGATTGAGGGTGTGTAACCTTTTGGTCTAGGCAGCTCCCTTTTGGTCAAGGACAAGTCTGTGAAGAAAGGGGCAGCTGTGAACTATTAGTAACCAACATACTCTCTGTAGGGTGGGTGGGCCCAAGACATTCAATACGGGGTCAATGGAATTTACTTTAAGATGGGAGATACTATAGACTGGTTCTCACTGATGGGGAGAACCTACTTGAGAAAGAAAAATCAGTAATTCAAGAGAAAGAGAGCAAGTGATCTCATTTTTGCAATCCAGCCTTTAAACTATGATCATAAATTCCATATCCAATGATATGACAAGATATTCTGAAAAATCTCATTTCTAATAAAATTCTCCAAAAAATTAAACAAGATTTTTTTAAAAAACCTAAATACTGAATCTTCAGAGACCAAAACAAAGTGAAAGCACAAACCCAGAGAGGAAATCAAGTCCTGAAACTAGCAGAAGCTCTGGAAGCTGGAATCTATTGATTCCAAGTAACACAGTGCTTACATTTTAACAATTGTGTGAAGGATAAATCTTACAGTTAAAAGATAATGATTAGGGGGAGGGGGTGGGGTATATGGAAATCCCCTATATTTTTTATGTAACATTTATGTAGTCTAAAGTTCCTTTAAAAGTTTTTTTTAAAAACTTCAAAAAATAAACAAAAGAAAGAAGCAGTAGACCCCGAATACTAAAATATATAAAAATGCATGTTCTTAAAGTCTTTTCACATTCAGGAGGTCAAAACAAAGAGAAATGTGAACAGATGAAGAAATAAAAAGCTTCAAATTGCAGCTTTGCCCTGTTTGACACTAGAGTGGCAAAAAGGAAATGGTAGTAGTCATTACTGCCTTCATTAAATGACATAAATGAAACTTCTCAGAATAAAAAATAATAATAATAATGATTGTCAGACTGAGGTAAAAATCCAGAAATTTTTCAGATAATCTAAAAGATCAGGACACAAAAACATTAAAAGTAAAACATGGAATAAGCCACACAGGCCAAATATTACTCTAAGTAGAGTTGGTGTATGTCTATTGATATAATTCAATTATGACTATTCTTTTTCTCTAAAAAGAGAAAAAGATTATGATATATTGATAAGAAGTTTAATTAACCAGGAAGTTATAGCAATTCTATACATGGGTGCCTAATGACATAGTTTCAAAATGCATAAAACAAAAGTGGCAGAAGTACAAGTTCGTATAGAAAAATCCAGAATCATGGTGTGGATTTTCATAATTGAATATACTTTTAAATACTTGAGAACTGAGATTACCTGACTTTGAATATTGGTTTTGCCACTTACTAGCTATGTGACTTTGGAAATTTTACATAACCATTCTATGCTTCAGGTTTTGTTAACCAACAATAACAAGTTTGAGGAGGGTGCAGACCAGGCCCCGTCCGTGGGTGAGCCATCAGGCCCCACAAGCAGGTGTGCTGTCAGGCCCCACGAGCTACGCAGCAAGATGATGACATAACAAGAGAGTGACACAAGGGAGAGCCAAGATGAGATGCACCAAAAAACCAGGAAATGAGGTGGTGTAGGCGGTAGGATGCCTCTCTCCCACATCAGAGGTTCCGAGGATCAAATCCCAGTGAAGTCAGGAGGAGAAGGTTGAGAAGAGAGAGCAGGAAACGGACACAGAGAGTTACCCAGCGAATGGACCCAGAAACAGTAAAAACGGGGGAAGGGGGATAAAAATGGATAAAAGTAAATAAATAAGTAAATAAATTCTTTTAAAAAAGGTATAGGGGAGAAAGATACGGACTATAGTTAGTAGAAATACTTTGATGATGCTCTTTCGTGATTTGTTAACAAATGTTTCACAACAATGCAGAGTGTTTGTGGGAGGGGGGGTGATGTGTGGGAGCCCTGTATGATGTTATGCATGTTTGTTTTGTGGAGTTCATGATGTTTACTGAACACTTATAGTTTATGTATGTTCATATATGAATGATATACTTCAATAAATTGTTTAAAAATTTTTTATTAAAAGAAAAACTATGTGTGGCACTGCAGATTAATACAACCATTTGGAAACTGTTTGGCAATATCTATATAAAGCTGAATATCTGAACACCCATGACTCAGCAATTCCACTCCGAAGTATATGCCCAACAGTATTTATCTTGGTGTTCACAAGTGGACCAAATGACAGTACAAGAATGTTCATAGCAACGTTATCATAACAGGCAAGAACTGGCATCAACCTAAATGAACTTCAGGAATAAAATGAAAATGGTGGATACTTCCAGGAAGATGGCATCAGAGTAGAGAAGCAGGGCTCAACTCTCTCACAAAAACAATGGAGGAAGGGCAAAAAGCTGTTGAATGAAGTTGCTTTGGGGATCTAAAGACCAGGAGAGTGCTGCTCATCCTTCAGGAGGGCAAGGGACAGAGAGATGAAGAAGCCAAAATGAAAACTATGAATTACTCCCATGGCAGGAAATAGCACCTATCCCCCATCCTCAAGGCAAACAGCCTGAATAAAATCCTTGACTCACAGCAGCTAGCTGAGGGGGGACAGACCTCTAACTCCCTGGGAAGAGGGAGGGAGTGGTGAAGCGTGGAGAGTGGTTTCTCTTCAGTGAGTTTGGCCACCAGAACATGCTTTGAATCTTGACTCTCGCCAGACCAGAATCACAAGCAAGTGAAGGTTGAAAGGTACACCTCCGTGGAAAATTCGCCAACAAGTGCTGTCTGCTGGCTGGCTGGGAAACTGCAGGAGGAAAAAAAAGCTTTTTGGAAACTCTCATCCCTTTGGATCATATCTTCGCCCAATTTGTGAGTCCTTGACCTTATTTTAATAACTTAAGCTCAACAATTATAAAGACTGATATAAGTTGAACCAATAATCAAAGAAGAGCCATAAAACAAATCCACTAGGCAAGAGAAAGAAATTGACCATCAAAGTAAATCCACCAACATATTCAGATGCCTAGATACCAGCAAAAATTTGCAAGTCATACTAAGAAACAGAAAGAGATGGCCCAGCCAAAGTAACAAACCAAAGTCCTGATGAGAAACAGGATTTAAGGTAACTAATAAATGATCTTCACACAAATCTCCTAAATCAACACAAGGAGTGTGGGAAAATATGACTAAAGAGACAAAGGATATTAGGAAGACACTGGGTGAGCATAAAGAACAATTTAAAAACATGCAAAGAAAAGTAAGAGCTTATGGGAATGAAAGACACAAAGGATGAGATAAAAAAATACACTAGAGCAGATTTGAATTGGTGGAGGAGAGAATTAGTGAATTGGAGGAGTGAACAATTGAACTTAAAAAGATAGGAAAGGAGAGGAGGCAAGAAGGCAACAGTTTAGGTGGGCACTCACCATCTCTCTCACAGAGGACAGCTGATTGGGAACAGGATCCTGACCGAGTGGTCTGTTCTGGAAGGCCACGGAGCGAGAATCTTAAGGACATCAATTTGGAGGGAGCTGGACAGCAAGGTGGATTGCTCAAGATAAAATCATGACTTTTTTTCCCAGCTGGAAACTGTGGATGCGGTTAGCTAAGCCCCACCCTCAGGGCAAAGGGCTAGGATGAGCCCTGACTCCCACCGGCAACCCGGTGAGAGGGAGCATTCTCTGAGAGGAGGAGGGTTCTGGCACAGAGTGGAGAAGGGCTTCCTTTCTGTGGGTTTGACTCCCTGGACCCCTTTTCAGCTTTGAGGAGCAAACCAGCCAGCTTGAAGTGGCACCAGGCTGAGGGGAGAAGCAAATCTGCTGAGGAAACCTGATTTACCTAACAACCCTGTGATACGGAGGCTTGGCTCGGGAAGGGGTAGAGTCAGCCAATTTTATCGTTCTGCGCTGAGGAGTATCAGAGTTTCAGCACGCCTGGAGAGGTCAGGCAGTGGGAAGTGTTTGATAAGTTTCCACGAGCCTATTTAGGGTTCCCTTGGTGGAGGGGGTGGTCTAGAAGAGGACTTCTTTTGGGTCCCTTATAGCTCAAAAAAAAAAAAAAAAAAAAAAAAAAAAAAAAAAAAAGGTTACTTTAAAAAAAATGTTTTAACTTAGTTTAATCGCTAAAATCTGCCTCAAAACCTGCAGATAGAAGCCTGCAGTGTAATTGATTGATGAACACAGATAGGCTGAGAGGCTCCACAAGGGCCCAAGAAGGAATGCTGTTCTTCCTTAGCTTTGCTTGACTGCTTGCTTGTGTGTTTGGTTTTTCTTTGTTTGTTTCTTGCTTTTCTTTCCTCTTCCCCTCCCCACCTTTCTTTTTTTTTTTTTTTTTTAATTGGGTACTGCTAGCTTGTTTCTTCTTTGCTGTGCTTCTTCTTCCTTGATTTCCCATTCTCTATGTATAGTGATATTGTCTACCAATGCTATCTCTTTTCCTTCCTTAATCTTTCTACTTTCTGCTTTTGGCTGTGGTTCTTACATTCCACCTTTTTTCATTAGTCCTCAACTTCATGGATGTTTATTTCTATCTTGTCTATTCTGTTTTCTTTTTTTTTTTTTTTAATTAACATTTTCCTTACAACCCTTTCTTTATTCTTTCTCTCTCTCTCCTCATCATTCTGACCTTTTGAATCATTGTATATATTTTCCTCTATTTGGTTTCCCATTCCATTGTAGGTACTCCATTTTTTTCCCTATCACTCTACGCTGCCTACATGAATTAAGTATTCATGTTACTAAGTCTTATATGGCCCCTCTTCTAACTTTTATCAATATTACTATTATCCTTTTTCCTTTCTTACCTCTTTCGATTCCTCTGGCCCTAATCTTTTTCCTTCAAGGGGACATAGAAAAAAGCAAGGAAATAGAACAAGAAGAACAAAGTGTCAAATAAAAAACTTAACACACACACAGAACCACCAACTAAATAAAACTCTAGAGCTGAGAGAGAAACTAATCAACTGAATAAACCCATCAAAATAAAATGATGACCAGAGGGCAACAAAAAATTACAAACCATACTGAGAAACAGGAAGACATGGACCAGTCAAATGAACAAAATAAAAACCATGAAGAGATGCAGAACATCAAACAACTAATCAAAGCTGTCCAAACAAATATAATGGACCAACTTAATGAAGTAAAGGAAGAGATTAAGGATATTAAGAAGACACTGGGAGAACATACTGAAAAAAATTGTAGACATACATAAAAAGATAAAGGATATGATGGTGATGAATGACACAATCCAAGAAATCAAAAAGACACTGGATTCATATAACAGCAGATTTGAACAGGCAGAATAAAGAATTAGTGATGTGGAAGACAGTACACGTGAAATCAAACAGATAGTAGAACAGATAGATAAAAAGACAGAAAAAATCCAGCAGGGTCTTAGGGATTTAACTGACAACACAAAACACACAAACATATGCATTATAGACATTCCAGAAAGAGAAAAGAAAGGGAACAAAAGGAGTGTTGAAGGAAATAATGGCTGAAAACTTCCCAACCCTACTGAGGGAGATGGATGTACATGTCCAGGAAGCACAGCACACCCCAAACAGTATGAATCCCAACAGGCCTACTCCAACACATTTAATTATCAAAAAGTCCAATGCTCAAGACAAAGAGAAAATACTCAAGGCAGCAAGATAAAAGAGAACCATCACATACAAGGGAAGCACAATAAGATTAAGTGCTGATTTCTCATCTGAAACCATGGAGACAAGAAGACAATGGTATGACATAGTCAAGGTACTAACAGAAAAATTCTTCCAGCCACGAATTCTCTATCCAGGAAAGCTGGCATTCAAAAATGATGGAGAGTTCAAAATATTCACAGATAAACAGAAGTTAAGAGAGTATGCCAATAAGAAACCTGCAATTCAAGAAATACTAATGGAAGTCCTACAGGTTGAAAGGAAAAAACAGGAGAGAGAGAGATGGAGGAGAATGTAAAAACAGCTAAAAAGACAAAAAGAGAAATAAAAACAACATATGACATACATTAACCCAAATAAAATATGGCTGATGTAAGAAATTCATTGAGATTAATAACACTGAATGTTAATGGATTAAACTCACCAGTTTAAAGAGACACAGATTGGCAGAATGGATAAGGAAATATGATCCATCTATATGTTGTCTACAAGAAACCCACCTTAGTCCCAGGGATTCAAGGAAGCTGAAAGTGAATGGCTGGAAAACAATTTTACAAGCAAACAATAACCAAAAAAGGGCAGGAGTAGCTATCCTAATATTGGACAAAAGAGATTTTAAATGCAAAACTATTGTAAGAGACAAAGATGGACACTATATATTAGTGAAAGGGGTAATCATTCAACAAGAGAGAACAATCATACACATTTATGCACCTAATCAGGGTGCCTCAAAATAAATGAGGCAAACACTGGAAAAACTAAGTACAGAAATAAATGCCTCTACAATTATAGTGGGGGAATTTAATACACCATTATCACCATTAGATAGAACATCTCCACAGAGAATCAACAAATAAAGACTCTGAATAACACATTAGAGGACCTGGACCTAATAGACATATACAGAACACTACACCCAAGTACACTGGGATATACATTCTTCTTGAGTGCACATGGATCATACTTCAAGAGAGACCACATGCTAGGCCACAGAACAACTCTCAATGAATTCAGAAAGACTGAGATTATACAAAGTAATTTCTCTGGCCACAATGGAATGAAATTGGAAATCACTAAGGGCCAGAGAACCAGATTAGGCACAAAGATATGGAAGTTAAACAACACACTCTTAGACAAACAGTGGAGCAAGGAGAAAATCTCAAAAGAAATCAGCAATTACCTTGAAACGAATGAAAATGATAGCACAACATATCAAAGCCTATGGGATGCAGCCAAAGCTATACTGAGAGGGAAATTCATAGCCATAAATGTGTATATTTAAAAAGAAGAAAGAGCTAAAATTGAAGACCTAACTGCACACCTGAAGGAATCAGAAAAACAACAACAAACTAACCCCAAAGGAAGTAGAAAGAAGAAAATAACAAAGATTAGAGCAAAATTAAATGAAATAGAAAATAAGAAAGCACTAGAAAAAATAAACAAAACCAAAAGCTGGTTCTTCGAGAAGATCAATAAAATTGACAAACCCTTAGCCAGACTAATGAAGAAAAAGAAAGAGCAGATGCAAATACACAAAATAAGGAATGAGGAATGGGATATCACTACTGACCTGACAGAAATAAAGAGTATCATAAGAGGATACTTTGAAAAATTATATGCCAACAAGAATGACAATTTAGAGGAAATGGACAAATTCTGAGAAACTCACAAGCAGCCTACATTGATGAAAGAAGAAACTGATGAACTCAACAGTCCAATTACAAGTAAAGAGATAGACTCAGTCATCAAAAACCTCCAAACTAAGAAGAGCCCAGGACCAGATGGCTTCACAGGTGAATTTTACCAAACATTTCAGAAAGAGATAACACCAATCCTGCTCAAGCTCTTCCAAAAAATAGAAGTAGAAGGAACATTGCCTAACTCATTCTATGATGCCAACATTGCCCTAATACCAAAGCCACACAAAGTTACCATAAGAAAGGAAAATTACAGACCAATCTCTCTAATGAACCTAGATACTAAAATCCTCAACAAAATACTTGCTAATCACATTCAACAACATATCAAATGAATTATACACCATGACTAAGTGGGTTCCATCCCGGGTATGCAAGGATGGCTCAAAATAAGAAAATCAATCAATGTAATACACCACATAAACAGATTGAAAGAAAAAAAATCACATGATCATCTCTATAGATGCAGAAAAAGCATTCGACAAAATACAGCACTCTTTCCTGATAAAAACACTGCAAGACATAGGAATAGAAGGAAACTTTCTGAACATGATAACGGGTATATATGAAAAGCCCATGGCTAATATCATCTTCAGTGGTGAAATCCTAAAAGCCTCCCCTCTGAGATCGGAAACAAGACAAGGATGCCCACTATCACCGCACCTATTTAACATTGTTTTAGAAGTACTTGCTCGAGCACTGAGGCAAGAAAAAGATATAAAAGTCATCCAAATGGAAAGGAAGAAATAAAAATTACACTATTTGCAGACAACATGATCCTATACATAGAAAGCCCTGAGAAATCTACAACAAAACTTCTAGAACTTATAAAGGATTTCAGTAAAATCACAGGCTATAAGATCAATGCTCAAAAATCAGTAGCATTTCTGTACACCAGTAACGAGCAATCTGAAGAGGAAATCAAGAAAAAAATACCATTTACAATAGTAACTAAAAGAATCAAATACATAGGAATAAATTTAACTAAAGATGTAAAGGATTTATATACAGAAAACTACACAACACTGTTAAAGGAAATCAAAGAAGACTTAAATAAATGGAAGAATATTCCCTGTTCATGGATAGGAAGACTAAACATCATCAAGATGTCTATCTTACTCAAACTAATCTACAGATTTAATGCAATCCCAATAAAAATTAACACATCATTTTTTAAGGAACTGGAAAAACTAACTACAAAATTTATTTGGAAGGGTAAGAAGCCCCAAATCGCCAAAGACATATTGAAAAAGAAAAACGAAGTTGGAGGTATCACACTACCTGACTTTAAAACATACTACAAAGCTACAGTGGTCAAAACTGCATGGTATTGGCACAAGGATAGACATACTGACCCATGGAACCAAATTGAGAGTTCTGATATAAATCCTCGCATATACAGTCATCTGATATTTGACAAAGCCACCAAGCCCACTCAATTGGGAAAGAATGGCCTCTTCAACATTTGGTGCTTGGAGAACTGGATATCCATATTCAAAAGAATGAGAGAGGATCACCATCTCACACCTTATACAAAAATCAACTCAAGATGGATCAAAGATCTAAATATAAGAGCCAATGGGAAGCGGCTGTGGCTCAATCAGTAGGGCTCCCGTTTACCATATGGGAGGCCCCGGGTTCGGTTCCCGGGCCTCCTGGTGAAGGCAAGCCCGCCCGCACGGCGTGGTTAGCTGACCCAGAGAGCACAAGCGGCAAGAGGGGGATAAATGAATAAATAAATAAAATCTTTAAAAAAAAAAAAATAATAAAAAAATAAATAAATAAATAAATATAAGAGCCAAGGCCATAAAAACCTTGGAAGATAATGTAGGGAAGCATTTACAGGACCTTGTAATAGGAAATGGTTTCATGAACTTCACGCCCAAAACACAAGCAGCAAAAGAAAAAATAGATAAATGGGATCTCCTCAAAATTAAAAACTTTTGCACCTCAAAGGACATTATCAAGAAAATAAAAAGGCAGCCTACACAATGGAAGAAAATATTTGGCAACCATATATCTAATAGGAGCCTAATATCCTGCATATATAAAGAAATTCTACACCTCAAAAATAAAAGGATAAACAACCCATTTAAAAAAATGGGCAAGTGACCTGAAAAGACATTTCTCCAAGGAAGAAATACAAATGGCTAAAAACCACATGAAAAAAATACTTGACATCGCTAGCTATTGGGGAAATTCAAATCAAAACTGCAATGAGATACCATCTTACAACCATTAGAATGGCAGCTATTGAAAAAACAGCAGACAATAGGTGTTGGAAAGGATGTGGAGAAATGGGAACCCTCATCCACTCCTGGTGGGATTGTGGAATAATCTAGCCACTGTGGAGGACGGTTCGGCAGTTCCTCAAAAAACTAACTATAGATCTTCCATATGATCCAGTGATTCCACTGCTGGGTATATACCTAGAAGAATTGAAAGCAAAGACACGAACAGTTATATGCACACCAATGTTCATAGCGGCATTGTTCCTCATTGCCAAAAGTTGGAATCAACCCAGGTGCCCATCAACAGATGAATGGATAAACAAAATATGGTACATACATACAATGGAATATTACTCAGCTGTAAGAAGGAATAAAGTGCTAACACACGGAATAGCCTGGATGAATCTTGAAGATCTTTTGTTGAGTGAAGCAAGCCAGGCTTTGATGGATGAACAGTACATGACCTCACTGATATGAATTAAGGAAATTGAGCAATCTCTGAGAACTATTGTCTGAAAAATAGGTTTACAAGAAAGAGAAGAGAAAGTTGTGAGCCATCACCCATACAGACGTAATCAATGGTAAAGTGATAGAGTGTAGTTGCATATTGAAGGAATAGGACAGGTGGGTAGTGATATTATTGGGTTTGGTGGTGCAGGGTTGACAGGTGGGTAGATTGGGAAGGGTGGGTTAGAATACCCAGGATACTGAGGGGAGAGGGACCAGGTGAACTCTTGGGATTTGTGTGTATGAGGTTGAAAGTACAGAGGTGGGAATGCTCTTATGACAATATGACAAGGAAGTGTCACTGGTTTAGGGTGTTGGTGGGGGGGGGGCATTCAGGACAGGGCGCATCCGGAGCAGGCTTCTAGGGAGTATTTGAGTGTTCATCCTGTTATAATGTGTTGTATCAGTAGGTGGAGACCCACACAATAAGTGGGAAGGAGATGGACTCCTATCTTTGGGAGGATCAATTCACTCAGAAATAGACAGATGGGCATCTCTTATGAGCAAGGGCAGTTCCTAATAGGGGAGGACAAACCAGTGTGTCAAGACCTCTTGTTGCATGTAGCTATGAATCTTGTCATCCAATGAATGAAGCCAGGGAGGGATGGGGAGGGAGGAACAGAATAGATAAAACAGGGGATATTTAGTGGTTAGTGGAAATGTTTTTCATTACCTTACAGTGATATAAAAGTGTATGGTCTAAAATGTGAACCATACTGTAAACCATTAACAATGTTTAGTAGCTATGTTTCACCATCTCTATAATAATTATAACAATGCTACCATCCACATATAAAAAGGTATTAATATGGGGGGGGAGGAAAAGTGGGGGAGGTTGGGTATATGAGAGTCTCTAGTATTCTGTGTGTGACTTTGCTGTGACCTAAAACTTCTTTGAAAATTAAATGAAAAATAGGGAGACACTGGGGAGTGAGAGGGGGAAGGTGCCATGGTACCGACTGGATACCCGATATTGCAGTGATAAAAGGCAAAATGTCAAAAAAAAATTTTTTTTAACTTTTTCCCATTTTTTGAATATCCCAATCCTTTAATTTAATTTTATTTTTAGTGGTTTTTTTTAAATTTTCATGTGTTTTATCTCTTACATTTTAACTTATTATTTCATTTTCCTATTAATTGTATTTGGCTATTGTATTGGCTTCATCTTTGAAAAAGCTTTGGATCACAGAAGGGTTACAACTGGGGTGGGAGAGGATCATTGGTGGGGGTGTCAGGGATGGGGGATGCATGGGAGGAAGTTCACCTGAACATACATAAAAGGTATATAAAATTGTTCAAATGCTCACGGGTCATGGTCACAGTGGGTGGAGAAACACTCAATAAATGAGTGAATACTGAATTCTCATCCTGGAGAGGTCTGCCACATTCTCCAAGGAAGTAGCAACAGTCCCCCAAGTGCAGGGGCAGTGTCTGGCAAAGGAGGATGATCCACTGATAGGCTCTTGTTATTGATGACTAGTCCTTGCTCTTGAAATTGAAACTCAGCCTATTGTTATGAGATGTTTAAGGGTTGCCTCCTGAGAGCCTCCTTGTTACTCAAATGTGGCCTCTCTCTAAGCCAAACTCAGCATATGAATGCATTACCTTCCTCCCAGGGTGGACATGACTCCCAGGGATGAGTCTCCCTGGCAACGAGGGATTACTACCAAGTGCCAACTGGCAATACAACTGGGAAAAGACCTCAAATAAAAGGGGGAAAAGATAAAGACAAATGAGTTCATATGGCTAAGAGATTTCAAAGTGCGTTGGGAGGTCATTCCAGAGATAACACTTATGCACATCTCAGTAGGACCTCATAGGCTTCCAATGTGGATATCACCCCAAATAGAGGGGCTCCTGAGGGCTCTGGAGACACCCAGGTCCTATATAAGGGTGGATGGCTCCAGAGGTTGGTGTCTTATCAGTGGGCCCTACCTTGGAATCTGTGCTCCTGAGAGTGACAGAGTTGGACTCAAATAAGTCCTCCCTGCACATGGTCCATCAGTCCCTTCTATTCAAACCTATATGTGGTGCTTGAGTTTGTAGGCATACTTCCAGAAACTGGATTCTTTGGGCTGTCCATGTGCCAGCTGTGCCCGGAATCTCAGTGGAGCTGCAACTCCTTCTCTACAGCTCAATGGACTCACCCAGGACGCCTGGCAGGGAGATGAGGAGGGACAACAGCTATCTCAGGGAATGGAGAGAGTCTGCAGCTGCATGCAAGATAATCCTATCCATCTTATCCATGGGATATAAGCCCCCTCTCACTTAGGGGTGGAGTGGACATCACCATCCCAGACTCCTCAGGATTGGGGGAAGAGCTATGGACTAGAGTGGACTTTCTGATATTCTGTTATAGACATATTGTGATTCAAGCAATGGAAGAAATTATAACATTAATGTGGAGCCAGTGGCCACTGGATGCTTTGGGAGCAGGGAGAGGAAAAAGCAGTTGTAATACAGGGGCTTTTCGGGACTTGGTAATTATCCTGAGTGACCTTGCAACAACAGATATAGGCCATTTTACATCAACATATAACATGTAGAACTGTGTGGGAGAGAGTGTGGTCTACAAAGTGAACTATGGTCCATGCTTAGTGGCAAAGCTCCAGTATGTGTATATCCCTTGCTGGTGATGTGCCACACTAATGAAAGATGTTTATTTGGGAGGTAGCGGCAGGTGTGGGAGGTGGGGTATATGGTAGTCCCTATAATTTTTGTGTAAATTTATGTAATCTAAGTATCTTTTAAAAAATAAAAAAAATTATTATTAAAAAAAAAAGATAGGAGAACATAAAGAGAAAAGAATGAAAGGAAAGGAACAAGTTCTCAGGGAATTGAATGACAATGCAAAGCACTCAGACATATGCATTATCAGTGTCCCATAAGGAGAAGAGAATGAAAAGGGGCAGAAAGAATATTTGAGGAAATAATGACTGAAAACTTCCCATTATGAAAGACTTACATATAAATATCCCAGAAGGACAATGCATCCCAAACAGAAGAAATACAAAAAGACCTACTTCAAGACACCTACTATTCAGAATATCAAATGCTAGAGATAAAGAGGATTCTGAAAGCAGCAAGCAAAAAGCAATGCATCACACACAACAGAACCTCAATAAGACTATGTGCTGATCTCTCATCAGAAACCACGGAGGCAAGAAGAAAGTGGTATAATGTATTTAAGGTTCTGAAAGAGAAAAACTGCCAGCCAAGAATTCTTTATCTGGCAAAAAGTGTCCTTCAAAACTGACAGTGAGTTTAAAGTCTTCACAGAGAAACAAAACTCAGAGAGTAAGCTACCAAAAGACCAGATTTATAAGAAATAATAAAGGGAGTGCTACAGGAAAAGACAAGGGTAAGAGACTTGGAGAAGAGTGTAGAAATGAAGATTATTAGTAAGGGTAACATAAATGGTAAAAAGACACACAAAAGTATAATATGACAACAGAAACTAAAAGGATAAAATGAAGAGGTGAGCAATGCCTTTCCAGTATTAACATTGAACATTACTGAATTGAACTCCCCAATCAAAAGAGATAGACTGACAGAATGGATTTTAAAAATATATGAGCCATCTAAAAGTAAAAAAATAAAAACTAAATTTATATATATATATATATATATGAGCCATCTACATATCTACAAGAGACACCCCAGATGTAAGAACAAAATAGGATTCAAAGTGAAAAGTTGGAAAAAGACATTCCACATAAAGAATAGCCAAAGAAGATCTGGAGTAATGATACTAATGTAAGACAAAATAGATTTTAAATGCAAAATCATATAAGAGAAGAAGGTCATTATGTATTAATAAAAGAGGAAATTCACCAAGAAGAAATAACTATAATAAATATTTGTGTACCTAACCTCAGTGCCCCAAGATAGATGACGCACACACTGGCAAAACTGAAGGGAGAAATAAACATCTCTATAATAATAGTTGGAGATGTTAATACAGCACTCTTAGTTTTGGATTAATATCTAGGTAGAGGATAAATAGGGAAACAGGGAGCTTCAATAATATGATAAATTAACTAGACCTAACATACATTTATAGAGCATTATACCCCAAAACAGCAGGATATACATTCTTTTCAAGCACTCATGGATCCTTCTTCAGGATAGACTATATGTTGGGTCACAAGACAAGTTTCAGTAAATTTAAAAAGACTGAAATTATGCAAAGCACATTTTCTCATCATAATGGAATGAATCTGGAAATCAATGATTCACAGGAAAAAGAAAAATTCACAAATATATGGAAATTAAACAACACATTCTTAAATAAGCAGTGGGTCAAAAAAGAAATCCACAACAAAGCTACTAGAATTAATAGAAGAGTTCACCAAAGTGGCAGGATGTAAGATTAATACGCAAAAATCAGTCGTTTTTCTATAGACTACTGATGAGCAATCTGAGAAGGAAGTCAGAAAAAAATCCATTTATAATAACTACTAAAACAATCAAATATTAAGGAATAAACTTAACCGAGGACATAAAGGACCTGTATTCAGAAAACTATAAAACATTACTAAAAGAAACTGAAGAAGACCTAAATAAATGGAAAGACATTCTGTGTTCATAGATTGGAAGTCTAAATATCACTATGATGTTAATTTTACCCAAACTGATTTACAGATTCAACACAATACCAATAAAATCCCACAGCCTTTCTTGCAGAAAAGGAAAAGCAAATTATCAAATTCATTTGGAAGGATAAGGAGCCCTGAATAGACAAAAAATGTCTTAAAACATTTTGAACAAAGTTGGAGTTCTCTCACTTCCTGACTTGAAAGCATATTATTTAGCTACAGTGGTAAACATAGCATGGTACTGGAATAAAGATAGATATATTGACCAATGGAACCAAATCAAGAACTCAAAAATAGACCCTCACATCTACAATCAAGTCATTTTTGACAAAGCTTTCAAGCCATCCCAGTTGAGCGAGAACAGTCTATTCAACAAGTGGTGCTGAGAGAACTGGATAGCCATATCCAAAAGAAATGAGAGCAGTGACACAAACAGACATGCTCTGAACACATTGTTGTTCACAGCAGCATTATTCATGATTGCCAAAAGTTGGAAACAATCCGGGTGTCCATCAACCAATGAATGAATAAACAAAGTATGGTATATTCACATGATGGAATTTTATGCAGCTGTAAGGAGAAATGAAATAGTACAACATATGACAACATGGATGAACCTGGAGGACATTATGCTGAGTGAAGCAAGCCAGACACAAAAGGACAAATACTGCATGGTTGTGCTATTATGAAGCAAATATATTGTATAATCTCTGGGAGTTCATAACTTGAATATGGGTCACCAGAAAATAGAATGAGGTTAGAGAAGGGAAATCTGAGGGTTAACTTGTGCAGGATTGGTAAAAAGGATGCATGTTAATCTTTGAAAATGAATAGAAAATGTGAAAGACCAACATAATATTTGTAACTAGCAGTACTATGATGTGGGTAGGAAAGGGGTTTAAAGGGAAAGTCTAAGGTCATATATATTACTAAAAGGAAAGCTAAAAAATGTAACAAGGGACTGTATAGCATAGTAAAACAGCATGTGAAATATGAATATGGATAAAACTGCATATATAAGATATTTTTTCTCTGAAGCTGAACAAAAGTATGTTAATACTACAAGATGTTAATATCAGCCCCCCAAAAAACCATATTATGCTAAGTGAAAGAAACCAGACACAAAGTACTACATATGGTATGGTTCTATTTATATAAAATGTAAATTTAAATCTATTTATAAAGATGAAATTAGATTAGTTGTTATGTACAGCTGGGGAAGGACTGCTAAGGGGTGTGGAGTTTTTCTTTTTGAAGTAATAAAATTATCTAAAAAGTTTTGTGGTGATGAATGCACAACATTGTGATTACAATAAAAAGCATTTATTACACATTTTGGACAGAATGTATGGAATGTGCATATGTCCCAATAAAACTGCTAAATAAATAAATAAGCAAGAATAGCCAGAAATAGCAGCTATGTACAGCAGGGGAAGCATAGAGAGATTGAGAGGTGAAGAATTTTCTTGTTTGACTGTTTGTCTATTCTTTGCTTTTTATTATTATTATTATTGGAATAATGAAAATGCTCTAATAATGACTGCAGCAATAAATGTGCAACAATGTGATTATACCAAATACCATTGATTATACACTTTGGATGAGTTGTGTGCTTTATTAATATGTATCAATAAAATTTATTTGTTTAAAAAATGAAAGACAAGCAACCCAATTTTTTAAACTGGCAAATGATTTGAATAGACATTTTTCCAAAGAGGAAATACAATAGCCAAAAAGCACATGAAAAAAATGTTCAAAATCTGTATTAGTCAGCCAAAGAGATGCTGATGCAAAAGACCAGAAATCTATTGGCTATTATAAAGGGTATTTATTTGGCGTAGAAGCTTACAGTTACCAGGCCATAAAGCATAAGTTACTTCCCTCACCAAAGTTTGTTGCCATGTGTTAGAGCAAGATGGCTGCCAAAGATCAGTTTTCCTCTTCCTCTTAAGGCTCTGCGGTACCAGCATCTTCTGGTCTCAGCTGTAGGCTGGGATAAGTCTCATCTCTCTCCCGGGGCTGATTCTCTCTGGGCTCAGCTGCTCTGCAATTCTGTGTGCTTACTTCCCAGGCTCCAGCTCAAAACTCCAACCTCCTTTCTCTGTGGTGCAGTTTCTCTGTGAGTTTCCATCCACCAAGGGGGTGGGGGCTCAACATCCTACTGACATGGACTAATCAAAGCCTTAATAATTATTTAATAAAGTAAAAGTGAAACCTCTGAATCCAAAATAATCTAATATGCCCAGAGGAATGAACCAGTTTATAAACATAATCCAATATCTATTTTTGAAGTTCATAAACAATATCAAATTGCTACAATGTCACTAGCTATTAGGGAAATGCAGATCGAAACTATGAGACACCATTTTACACCTTATACAATGGCCATTATTAAAAAAAAAAAAAAAAAAAAAAAAAAAAAAAAACAGAAAACTACAAGTGCTGGAGAGGATGTGGAGAAACAGGAACACTCCTCCATGTTGGTGGGAATGTAGAATGGTGCAGGCTCTGTGGCAGACAGTTTGTAAGTACCTCAAGAAGCTGAATCTAGAACTGTTGTATGATTCAGCAATCCTGTTACCAAGAATATATTCAAAAGAACTGAAAGCAAGGAGGCAAACTGACATTTGCACACTAATGTTCATAGCAGCATTATTCACAGTTGCTAAAATATGGAAACAGCCCAAGTATACATCAACCGATGAATGGAAAAACAAAATGTGATATATACTTACAATGAAATATTATTCAGCTGTAAGAAGAAATGAAATTGGGATGTATATGACAACATGGATGAACCTTGAGGACATTATTTTGAGTAAAATAAGCCAGACACAAAAGGGCAAATATTGTATGGTCTCATTAATATAAACTAAACACAATGAAAAAACTCACAGAGGTAAACTCTAGAGTATAGATTACTAGGAGATGTAATGTGGGTTGAAAATGAGAGCTAATGCTAAATGTATGTAGACTATTTAATAAGGTTTATTGTAAATGTGTTGAAATGAATAGAATTGATGGTAACACAATATAACACAGCTGATTTATAAATGTGACTGTGGCTGCAAGGAGTAGTCTGTAGACATAAATGTCAATTGAAAAGAAAGTAGAGAATAATCTAGGGCATGTATAACATAATGATTTCAGTGGTGGATGAAGATTGTGGTTAAGAGTATAAATGTAAGAATGTTCTTCTACAAATTGTTGCAAATATGGTGATACATTGGAAAAATATAACTAATATAACTTTTGGATGACATATTGTAATATATCATCCAGTAATATTGTAATATTTTTACAGCAATGGCAAGGAAGATATTATATCAATTCTAAGGGACAAGAATAGGGAGATATATGAGGGTATGGGATTTTTCCTTTTGGAGTAATGAAAACATTCTAAAATTGACTGAAGTGATGACAGTACAACTCTGTGATGAAAATGAGAGCCACTGAGTGTACCCTTTGAATGGATTGTACAAAGCATGGGACTGTATAACAGGAAATCCAGTGGTGGAAGATGGACTGTGGTTAACAGAACAAATATGAGAATATTCTCCAATGAACTATAATAAATATATAATACTAATATAGTTTGTTAATAAGTGGGTGGGTTAAGGGAAAATACACCAAAGGTAAGATGTGGGCTATAGTTAGTAGTAATATTTTGACAATGCTTTTTCATAGTTTGTAACAAATGTTTCACAACAATGCAAGGTGTTGGTGGTGGGGTGTTGTATGGGAGCCCTGTATGATGACAAGCATGTTTGTTTCTAAAGTTCACAACTTATACTATACACTTATTGTTTATTGTATGTTTGTGTATGATATACTCCAATAAAAAATTTTAAGTAAAAATTGTGGAAAAAGTGAATAAATGGTGGCATATTCATTTACTGGAAATGAATAAGCTACTACATGCAATAATATAAATGAATCTCCAGCATAGTGTTGATGGAAAAAAGGCCTCCGTTTGCCTTTATGTAAAGGTAAAAAATTAGGCAAGACTTGTTTATGGTGATTGAGGTTAGAATAGTGGTAAGAGGTACAGGGAGGCTTCTGGGGTTTTGCTATAATGGCCTCTACCTTGATCAGGGTAGTAAGTCCAGTAGTGTGTTTACTTTGTAAAAAGCCATCATGTTCTACCTTAAGATTTTTTGCACATTATAGTATGTGTGATATAATTCATTAAAAAAAATGCAAAAGTAAAAGCAATTGATAATTTTATTTTCCTGTTTCAGCCCCATGCAATATACTAAACAGAATATTAGAAGCGCATAGGAACCCCTGTTCTCTAAAGCGATAAGGTATAGTTAAAGAGCCAAGACTAACATACATACATTAAATGAAAATTAATACAAGGCATATTAGTTTCCTATGGCTGCCACAACAAATTACCACAAACTTGGTGGCTTAAAACAACAGAAATTTTTTTTTAAAACATATTTGCAAGTAATCTATTTATTCAACAAACATTTACTGAGCATCAGTAAAAGGCCAAATAGTATTCGAATGGCTAGGAATACAGTAGACAAAAAGAGACTGAAATCTTTTCCCTTGTGGAGCTTAAATTTGAATTTCATAAGTAGATCCTTAGTTATGATATTCATTTAGAGTGGACCTATATCAACTGGCATGCCAGGTCCTTCATCAAACCACCACCTAGCTTCTTTGTTTATTTTATTTATTTATTTATTTATTTATTTATTTATTTATTATTTTTTATTTTTTAAAAAGCTTTAGATTACATAAATATTACATCGAAAATATAGGGGATTCCCATATACCTCACCCCTTCCCTATCCCACACTTTCCCCCATTAACAGCGTCTTTCATTAGTGTGATACATTGTTACAATTGATAAGCACATATTGAAGTATTATTACTAATCATGGTCTATAGTTTACATTATGGTTTACACTTTGCACCATATAATTTCATAGATTTTGACAAAATGTATAATGGCCTGTATCCATCATTGCAATGTCATGCGGAACAATTCCAATGTCCCAAAATTGTCCCCATGTTACACCTATTCTTCCCTCTCCCTCCCCTCAGAACCTCTGGTGACCACTGTCTTTATATCAATGTTACAAGTTCTTCCATTGCTAGAATAATAGTAAGTCTACTTTAGTCCATAGTTGCATTCCCCCTTATGTTTGTTCATTCCTCAATCTTGAGGATTTGGGGGTGGTGATGCCCCTCTGTTTCTGATTGAGAGGGGGCTTAGATTCCATGGGGTAGATGGATGGAGATGCCTTGCTTGCAGTTGTAGCCACTCTCTGTTTTGGGGGATGGGCATTGTCCATCATCATCCTTTTGTTAGTTGTCCTAGGTGAGTCCGATGACCTGGAGAGTAGGTGTTGGCTGCAACTCTGCTGCGATTCAGGGCTCAATCCGCAAATTAACAGACAGAAGATGTAAGTCTCTGGGACACATATTCAATGGTTATAGCACTAATTATAGGTTCACATAAATGCAATAGAAGAACCATGTATAAGGGAATTATAAATAAGTCTAACTTTGATACATTGGGGAGATAGGTTATCATATATTCCAAGGTAAAGTCCATGATGGGGCACCAGTTTCCTGGGGTTGTCTGCCCTGCCTGTAGTGTCCAGATGTCTCTAGAGCCCTTAGAAGCATCCCTGCTTGAGGCACTAACAACAGAAATTGATTCTCTCGGAAGTCTGGAATCAAGATACCTGCAGGGCCAGGCTCCCTCGCAGGCTCCAGAGGACCCATCCTGGCCTCTCCCAGCCTCTGGTGGCTCCTGATACTCCTTGGCTTGTGGCAGCAGCATCTCCAATCCCTGCCTCCCTGTCACGTGTCTCTGTGTCCTCTCCTCTTCTTGCAAGGACACCTGTGGTTGGATTTAGGACCCATCCTAATCCAGTAAGGTCTCACCTTAACTAATTCTCTGCAAAGACCCTATTTCCAAATAAGATCACAGTCTGGGGTTCCAGGTAGAGGTGGATTTGGGGGAGAAGGCTATTCAGACCACCACACACGGCCATTTTAAATTCAAATGATGTTCTGAATTGTTCAGCCTAAGGAATTCTGAGAAAGATATGAGCATTGTGATGTGGAAAAGTTGAGACTGAGTCACAGTTAGCCCTTGAATTCTATCAAAATGAACAGATTCAGTTGTGGGGAGCACTGCATGATCTGGGTGGTGGAAGGCGAAAGGCAAGGAGGCAGGCTTGAATGACAGGGAAAGTTCTGGCTGAGTGGGAAAAAAATGAGATTGAATTATGAGAGTCCTTGAAAGCCTGGCAGATGCATTTAGACTTGATCCAATAGGAAATAGGAAACGATAGTAAATTCTTGAGCAGGGAAGTGACATGGTGAAAGCAGTGTTTCAGGAAGATTATGTTGGTGACAGTTTGCTGGATGGATTGGAAGCAAAAGAGACTGAAGGCTGATGAATCTTGTCTTTACGTTCTACATGGTGGTAGCAAGAGATATGAAGTTTAATTTAAAAAAAGAAAAAGCCCAACTACAATGATTCTCCTGTATCTCAAGAAACTTCCTAAACTCCTTCTAAAATGCAAATATGGCCCACATGTCATTGCATTTGAAAATGCTAAGTGTTCCTCCATTGGAAATTCCTGTTTGGGGAAGAATAGGGCTACCATGGAAGCTCCTTGTGACTCAGAGAGCAGCATCACTGTCACCTGGGAACTTGAGAGGAATGCAGAGCTTCAGAACTCACCCTTGACCTACTGAATCAGAACCTGCCTCTTACCAAGATCCCAGGAGATTCATATGCCTTTAGGCTTCATATTAAAGTTTGAGAAACACTGCCAGACTTAATTTCTGCTGAGCTTCCATAGTTTGGGAAAATGTGGATATATCACTGCTGGAACTGTTAAGTTGGAAGAAACGATTATGAACCCTTGCTTCCTGTGACCTCGCTGTCACACTGAGGCTCTCTCCAGTCCTGGAATAGTGGTGCTTGCTCACCCACTTATCCGTCTCATGGGGCATAACTTTTAAACAGATGAGATGCAGACAGCTGGTTGCCTTGTGAAATGTGTCATTTTGTACATGCAGTTGAAATCGAGACATCTGTCTCCCTACTGTTCTGTGGACTCTTGCCCTAAAGTAACACTTTTTTTCTCACTTGAAATGGAGCTTCCTACCGCAGTGGCTTCATTTCCTTGCTGTGCAAGTGTGAGGGTTGAGCTACAGAAGGGGGCACCAGTTTGGAGCACCAGTTTGGAGCAGATCTCGGCAGAAAACCCACCTGGTCCCAACCCAGCTGAGCCAAATTTTCCTCTGAAAGTCCATTCCCCACTTGCAGGTGTCACTGGTTACCCCTAGGACAGCTATCAATAGTGTGCACAGATTGCTAGGAGGCACTGAGTTTGCAAGTCCACCCCATGGAGCACAGTTTCTCAAACTTTTACATGTATACAAATTAACTGGAGAGCTTGTGAAACCACAGCTTCTGTTTCAGTAGGTCTAGAGTAAGCCCAGAGATCTTAACAAGCCCCCAGGCCATGCTGATGCTGGTGGCCTGGGGCCGCAAGGTTATATCAGGCAAGGAGAGGAAGCAAAAGTAAATGACATCATGATAGAGCCATCTTTGTTGGTGGGAAGAACAAAAGTCAAATATGAGAAGAAGTAGGAACAAACATGAAGATGAAATGAAAGAACAGAAAAGAATATTTTCAGAGAAGAAAGCTGATTTTAAAAAATGATAGAGATGAAAATGTGAAAAAAGGATGTTAAACATATTCTACCTGGGTTAGTCTAGTAACCTAGAATCTGTTAGCACCACCACGAGAGACCTCTACAGCTAGCTACTCTTTTTTTTTTTTTTTACCAAGAAGTAGACCTCTTATTTATTCTGCCATCTTTAAACAATCCAAAATATCATTGACGAGAAATGTTTGGACAAGGTTGTGGAGGTGGAACTCAGGTTTCCCTCTGAATTTCTACTTGGGTAGAATCATGGAAACCTGAATGCCCTTAGAGGTTTTTTGTTTGTTTGGTTGGTTTTAATAATACTTTTTTTTTTTAAACAGATACTTAGATTACATAAATGTTACACAAAAAGTATAAGGATTCCCATATGCCCCACTCCCCACACCTCCCACACCCTCCCACATAAACATCCTTCATTAGTGTGGCACATTCATTGCAATTGATAAACGCATCCTGGGGATTTGCATTAATCATGGACCATAATTCACATTGTAGTCTACACTCTCTCCCACACAGTTCTGCAGGTTATGTGATCATATAAAATGGCCTATATCTGTTGTTGTAATGTCATCCAGGATGATTCCCAAGTCCTGAAAAAGCCCCCGCATTACAACTGTTTTTCCAATTTTCATCTCCCTGGGCCAGCAGGATGGTAGGGAAACGATATTGACTCTGGCAGCCAAAATCTTCCTCACTGATCCTGGACATCTGGTCACTAAATCTTTCAGAAGGGCAGATTAGAGATGGTGAGTTGAAAACCCCTCCAACAGAGGCACCAATAGTGATTTTAAATGAGTATGGAAACCGTCCAATCCCTTGTCATCAGATTTGCAAAGCACATTACATATTCAGTTTTGCAAACAGAAACAAAAGAAAATGATTTACAAGATCACATTTTTTTAAACATCTGAAGGGTTTCAAGGGGAGCAAAGCAAGTGAAATGAAGACTGCTTTATTCACTCAGAATGCATCATGACTCAATTAGGTGAGCAACTTCTAATAAGGACAATAGGGAATCTGTGTAACAAGCTTAACACTGAAAACAATTGTTATGCGTCTTGAAGATGTTGATGATGACTTCTAAAATGGCTTCCTAAACTGGGCATTTAGCAATCAGGAGAATTTACACTTAGGTTTTTGTAATGAGGTAAACCAACAGTACCCGTACCTAGCTCATAATTTTATTTGAGGTTTCATTAGGAAGTGAGGGCAGGTCTAGGCTCCCCTCACAATTTGCATTTCTGTAACAATGGTGCAAAAAAAGGGACAAGAGAACATGAAAATCAAAGATCAATCAAGTCAGAGAAATCCCCTGATGCCATCATCCCTCCAGCTATTGTTGTCCTTAATAGGGGAAGCAGGTGATGGAATCTAATTAGCAACTCAATATAAGCTGTCAGTAAAACTATTTTCGCAGACACTATAGGCAAGGCTGGAAGCTCAGGAGTTTGGTGCCCTGCCAGTGGGCCCTACTTGAGAATTTATGCTCCCCAGTGAGACAGAGTTTGACTCAGTTGTGGTTTCCCTACACATGGCTCTTCTGCCCCTTCTATTTGAACCTATAGTTAGTACTAGAGTTGATAGGTGTATGTCCAAGAGACTTAAATCTTTGGGCTTTCCATGTGCCAGTTGGGCCCTGAATCTCAGTAGAGTTTCAATACCTACTCTCCAGTTCATTGGACTTACTCGGACAACAAACAAGGAAATAATGATGGACAACAACCATCCCAAAGAACAGAGAGTCTACAACTGCAAGCAAGATAGCCCCATCCATCTGCCCCATGTGATCTAAGTCCCGTCTCAATTAGAGGCAGAGTGGGCATCACCATTTCAGAATCCTCAGGATTGAGGAATGAACTATAGACTAAAGTAGACTTACTGTTATTCTACAATAGACTTATTATGATTCTAGCAATGGAAGAACTTTTATCACTGATGTGGAGACAGTGGCCACTGGAGGTTCTGAGGGGAGGGAGAGGGAAAAATAGGTGTAATATGGGGGCATTTTTGGGACATTGGAATTGTCCTGAATGATGTTCCAATGACAGATACAGGCCATTAAATATCTTGTCATGGCTTAAAAAATTGGGCAAGAGAGAGTTTAAACTATAACGTAAACTATAATACACGCTTAGTGGCAATAAAAAAATGAAAAATAAAACATACAAACTCTTTTCCAACAGGAGCTGGTTCTAATCAAGTCAAATGCTTACATAACTTTGTAGGCCACCTTATAACCTCTGGTTTTGCCTTCCATAATTCTACCTGAAGGCAAAAAACAGCCTTGGCCTATTTTACCCTAAGGAGCCTGGCCTGGGCTCCTCTCCTTCATCTTGGCCACCCCACCCCATGGTAGGGCCTGCTCCACTTCACCCCCACTCACCAGCTCTGATAGTGGATCTTTCATGGTGAAGAGAAATGAGGGTAGAAGAGCCAAAAACTGTAGGTGCTCTCTCGCCCATCTAGTTCCCAGGCAGATGCAGCACACGTGGCACCAGCATCCAGACCATGCTGCCTCATGTCGTATCAATGACCCAGTTCCTGATAATAAATTACCCTAAGCTCTCTTCTGGGGTAGAGATGAGCGACTTTTCCCTGAAGACTCCTACTAAGGGCTGCCCACCCTGTTGAAGACCATTCATAACTGCAGGTCAATCTGATCCTTCTCAATCCAATCTAGTTTTTAGTGTAAAACTAAGGAGAAGAAGGTCAAAACAATCAAGAAAAAAAGGTGGTCAAAGGACAAATATTATATGATCTCATTTATATGAAATAATTAGAATATGCAAATTCACAGAGTCAGAAATTAGAATACAGGTTACCAGGAGCTGGCATGGGAGTAGGGAATGGGAAGTTAATGCCTAATTGGTCCAAAGTTTCTGTTCAGGGTGATGGTATAGTCTTGGTAATGGAAGGTGATCATGGTAGCACCATACTGTGAATGTAATTAACTACCAAATTGAATACATTAAAGTGGTTTAAATGGGAAATTTTAGGTTGAATGTATGTTACCAGAATAAAAATTTTTTAAAAACTAACACAAAGAGTGAACCCTAATGTAAACTATGGACTAGAGTTAATAATATAATTATGGTAATATTGTTTTAGCAATTGTAACAAGCCTACAAAGCTAACAATAACACAAAGTGTTAATAATAGAGAAAACTATGGTGGGGGTATGTGGTAACTCTGTACTTTCTGCATGATTTTTCAATAAACCTACAACTGCTTGAATAATTTTTTAAAGTTGGTCAACAAGGGGGTGCAAAGGCACAAAGGTAGCAGTGGAGACTCCAAAGAGGACACCAAGAGGCAGCGCAGTCATTGGCTAGTGGAAGGAGAAGAAGTTGATATCATGAGGCTGTGGAGAAGATAACAGGTGTCAGAAGTACCAGCAGCTAGCTGATGACAGAGGGCCCGTGGGAGCAGAGGAAGAGAGAGATGCTAAATGGAGGTGGTCCAGGCACCCATAAGAGGGACTGGTTCCCTCAAGACCACATCTTTCACTTTGGACCAGACAGACCTGAGAGCTGGCTCTAGCCTGCCTGTCCACCTGCTGTATCTCCCTGCTCCCTGTTGCCAAGGTCTGCCAATTTCAAATTTCATCTCTTTTCTCTCTACCGCTAAAACCAATGTGCCACTACAGAGCACATCTTAGGAATCTGAATTCAATCCAGCGACTCCTCACCAGCTTCCCTTCTTCCTCTCTTGTGTCCCTTGAATCCATTCTCCACATAGCCACCATCTGGTCATGTTATGACCCATCTGAAGAACACACCCGTTACCCACAAATGCCTGGCATGAGGTCCCATCATGCCCTGACCCCTACTGACCTCTCCAGCATTGCCTGTTGCCACCGCATGCAGAGCACTTTCACTAATGTCAAACTGCCATTCCTCCTTGGCTGGCACCAAGACATCCCTCTTCATGTGACAGTCTCTCTGCCTAGAATGTCCTTCCCTCCACTCACCCCTCCACACTCAACTCAAGCATCCTCTCTGCTAAGAAGCCCTCTCCAAAACATACCAAGCTGGGCCAGGTACTGGAAAAAGTGCCCCAAATCTGTGTTCCCATGACACCCTGTGTACTGATGGCTTCCCTTTAATTCAGGAACAAGATCTTATTGATCTTTGCATACCCACTGTCAAGGACTTTGCTTAATAAATGTTTGCTGCCCTGTTGAATTCCCCATGTTGCTTTGGTCCTTGCTAAGCCCAGTTTTCCTGGATCTTCTTTGATGTGCAAGTCCATCTGCTCTAGGGTCCAAAGCTCCAGGTCAATCAGACCAATCCACATTTCCTACCCAACACATCACTTCGCAGGAGGTGGCAGAGCCATGATAATCCAGTTTCACCATTCATTAGCTGTGAAACCTAGAGCAAGTTACTTACCATCTCTCTTTGCTTCAGTTCCTTATAACTAAACTAGCAATTCTCCCTCATAGGGCTTTGTGAGAATTAAATAAGTTAATACATGTAAGTACTTAGAGCAGTGCCCAGTAGAAAGGAAGCACTCAATAAATGTCAGTTATCATTGCATATCCTACTGCTATTTATTGATTGTCACTCAGGGTCCTGAAGAAAAGAAAACGTGAAATAGTTGATTTAGAGGTAGTATGCCTGTGGTGTAGAAAGAATCTGGAGGTCACACCCTAACATCTAGCTCGGAGGCCAGGTCAGCCACTTTGCAGCTTTGTGAAAAGTGTGTGATACACCACTTTTATGAAATTCCATTTTCTCATTTTTAAAAGAGAAATTATAATACCTATATCACAAGTATTTGAGGACCAAATGAATGACAAGCTGACACATGGTCACTTGCTCTATAAAGTTTGTAAAAGGCATCTAGGGCAGGGAATAAGAATGGAAGGAACAATTAGAATCAACCGCACTTAACTTCCTTAAGGAAAAAAATTTTAAGAGCCATCTTTGTCTTATGATTTCCTTCTTTGAAAAATGTCCATAACTTTTATCTGATGTACTACATTCCTTTGAGACTATTCTTTAATTATTTAGGTCCTATATCTAAGGCCATTATAATTTTCTTAGAGCCTTTCACATTTTCTGTTTGAGGATTTTATCAACCTTAGAATCTCTAGCGTATACCTGATGGATTTAATTAATGATTACTGCCGGCAGTTGGGTGTCCTCTTCCCTTGTAGGTGAATTAAGCTCTACTTCTAAAATGATGACGATTATTTCCTTTCTTCATCAGTTTCCAAAGTAAGATATTAATCCTTCTTTCCTTGCCATGTCACCACAGACGGTGAATCGCTGTTCCTCCACCTCCTCCAAAGCACAGGGACAGCGCTGAACAGATTGCAAAGGCTGCTTTGGGGAAGGAAGTGGCAAGCCACAGCCTCCTGGCTTAAGGAGGGCTTCCGGCACTTTTGCTGGAAGCCGTGTCTTGCCAGCAGTGCCGCAGACATGCTGGCGGTTAAGTGACAGAAGCTGTATGGCTCGCCTCCAGCGCCCAGCAGGTGGTGCTCCCTCTGGCCACGCCCCCCAGCCCTAGCCCCATCTGGCCGCTGTTCAAAACGGCTGTGCTGACTTCTTGCTCAGTGTCTTGGGTCTCCCTGATCTGGGCCAAGGGAGCTTATTTAGAGCCATTTCTTGTCACCAAGGAGTTAATCACATGTGTTTTCAATGATACAGCCATCTGGGCATCTGACACCAGTCACCAAATAATTAGTGGGAAAGTTTGCAATATATCCAGGGGTATTTAATAAATATATCTTGAATGAATGAGGGAGGCTGGGCAACTCCACATTTGCTCACTCCGAGGGAGAACAGAGAGAAGAAACTCAGGGTCTCCTTCAAAGGCCCCCTTCTTCTGCCCACACTGCAGGCGCTCGCTCTGCCTGAGTAGCCTTTCCATGGGCTGCTGCTTTTCCCAATCTACCAGCCCTCTTCAGGAAGCTCATCCATTCTCTCCGCTCTAAGTATCGCCTGTATGTCCACTGTTGCCGATCTTTATTTCTAACCCTCAGTGCTTCCCTCAACAGACTTGAAAAATCAAACTTCTAATGGGCTTTTCATGAGACGTTCACAGGGATATCAAATTCCTCACATCTAAAACTGAATGCATTATTTTAGCTCTAAAGCATTCCTCCTCCTTTATATTCTATCTCAGGGGTGGCTTCACCATCCACCCTAAAAATCCTGGAAGTCATCTTTACCTTCTCTGATTCCTGTCCCCATGCCCATGCAATCAGTTTCCAATATCTTCTACTTTTATTTTGTCACCTCTCCTCCCTTTCCAGGATCTCCAGCTCTGGCTCAGCTCCTCATCATCTCTCGTCTGGGGCATTGCCTTATCCTCCTAACCAATCTTCCTGCCTCTCTAATTCAAGTCCCACAGAAAAGTAAGCATGATCTATATAAACACAAATCTGACCCCATTATTCCCTCGTTTGAAAACCTTCAATGGTTCCCCATCAACTAACTGTAAAGCTCACACCGGAAGTTTATGTACCAGGCAGTTTATGCTACACACAGCACAAATTCATGGACTCAGTTTTTCTCAAAGATTTGGTGGGGCAAACTTAATTTTAAATGAAAATAGGCAGTTGTATAATAGAGTATAGTGCAAATTTGACATTAAGCTTAATGATAACACTGGAAACCTGAAAGTCTACTGCCTTACTATTGACTATCTGTGTTGTAAGGTAATTTCAACCCTGTATTAGTCTTCCAAAGGGGTGTCAATGAAAGTACCAGAAATCTGTTGGCTTTTATAAAGGGTATTTATCTGGGGTAAAAACTTAGAGTTACAAGGCCCTAAAGAGTCCAAGTCAAGGCTGATTCTCACCAAAGTTGGTTGCTACGTGTTGAAGGAAGATGGTCACTGATCTCTGTGAGATTCAGCCTTCCCCTCTGGGCTTCCTTTCTCTCAGCTGCAGGCTGGCACAGGGCTTGTCTCTCAGGGCTTTGTCTCTCTCAGGTATAGGGCTCATTTCTTTCTGGGCCTTCTATATAAGTCTCATCTCTTCTGGTCTCTTGACAAGGTCAGTTGCAAATTGAATTAGTCAGGGTTCTCTAGGGAAACAGAATCAACAGGCGATATCTGTCAATAATATAAGATTTTATAAGAGTCTTTCACATGACATTGGGGATGCACAAATCCAGGTTCCACAGGCAGGCTGCAAACCAGGGGCTCTGATGAAAGTCCAATGAAGGTCCTTGATAAGTTTCTAGAAGAAGTTGGCTACCCAGCGATGAGCTGGGACATTCTCTCTGAACATTGAAATCACTTCCCCTTTTAAGGTATTCAACTGATTGGATAAAAGCATGACCCATTGCTGACGGCTATCTCCCTGATTGATGCAAATGTAATCAGCCATCCACACAGGAAACTCACTGGTGATCAAATTCCATAAATGTTCTTGTATTACAATTAGCCCAGTGCTTGCTGGACCAAACACCTCGACACAATTACCTGGCCGAGTTGACACACAGTTTGACACAAACTATCAGGTGAATGTATCATCTCTCCCCAGAGCCCAGGATCAAAAACAACAAAGCCCTCTCTCTCTTCCTGTGTGCCTTCTTGAGTGAGTATGTGTTTATATCGGCCCAAAAAGGGGGTGGGGACTCGACCTGAGTAACACCTTACTTACTGATGTGGTGGAATCAAAGCCCTAATCTTAACAGGTGATTTAATCAAGGGGCCCTCAACTGAATCCAATGTAATGAAAGGTATCACACCTGGAAGAATAGATTAGTTTATAAACATAATCTTTTCTCTTTTTGGGATTCATAAAATAATCTCAAAGTGATACAAACCCCCTCCCATCCTCCTCCGCTTTGTTATTTCTGGGCACTCTTAAGGGCTATCACCCATGTGTCCATGGGAGTTTCATACATTTTGTTCAATACTGTATTCCCAGAGCCTAGAATAGGATCTAGCACATAGTAAGCACTCAATAAATACCTACTGAATTTATAAATGAGCCTAAGAACCAGTTTGCCAGCTGAGGTCACCACAAGGCTTAGAGGACCACCTATTCTTTCTCTCTGACTCTGGATCCCACTTATCCACCTCTGTAACTGCTCAGCCATTCACAAGAAGCTTCCAGACTACCACCCATCAACAAGGCTATGCCGCTGTCCATGTCAAGAAGACTTAAGTTCGGTTCCATAAAGAGGCCAGACAATGGTCATCCAAGCTCTGAAACGTCTCTGCCTATGCCTGAGAACCAAACACCCTTGGGTGCCCGCAGCTATTAGCACTAACCACCATTCTACACAGAGGGCTCGAAATCAGCCCTCACGACCCTGGGGTAGCAGATGCCATTGCACACCTACCATCCTTCTCTATAGCAAATTCCTCACTCTATAGCCAGATGCTCATGCATAAGAGTATCCTGAAGAAGCAAGCTAAATGTGCCCTAACTTGAATAAAAGACAGAAAAAAATTCCGTGTCATGGGCAGGCCCTTCTGAAATTTGGAAAATTCATCACCCTCAGACCTCAGCTTAACTGTTCCCTCTTTAGGGAAGTATTGGATCACACCATCAAAAACTGGGTTACAGGGCCTTCCTACAAATCCCCCCAGTAGCCAGTGCCTACCCCTAACACTGCCAGGGACAGATGCAGGTTACGTGGGGCCTGGAGCTTGTGTAATTGCAGGGACCCTCATTAAGCAGAAGAATACAAAATTAGGTGCAAAGGTGAATATTATTTACAATGAGAAATGAAATCAAATCAAATTACAAATTCTTAAAAGCTGAAAAATATACCATCTATCAAAAAAAGAAAGAACTTCACACTTATTTGATACCTCTGAATACTTTCCCTACATTCATTGACTATATACTCTCTATCACCTCTTCGTCTTATTCTTCACCCACATCCTTTTTGCACCAGGAGCTGTAGAACATGTTCACATCATCTCACAAACTTGTTCCTGCACCTTCGTGTCACAGCGCCAGGTGAGTTGGCTCACTGGACAGCACATGTATTCCAAGAAACCATTCCTACACTAACACAATTAGCTATACATAGGGTATAAGAGACAGTGCTTTTAACGGAGTACATTAAAGTAGATAACATTTGCAAATAAAAATTTTAAAAAACCTCATGACCATGTGAGCACAGTGCCAGGGCTTTGCAAGGGGCCATTAGCTTCACAGAAAATCCATTTCTAATCACTGCACTTACCAGACTGTGTATTAATTAATTAATTATGTGGCTTTCCCCCACCAGACTCTGAATTTCTCAGCAGCGGGAACATGTGCTAGTCATCTTTTTATCCCTGCTGTTGGCATATAGTAGGTGCTGAATAAATGTGTTGAATGGAGGTGGCCGGGAGGGCACATCTAACAGTGCTCTTCTATGTCATTTTTTAAAAATGTTATTGTGGTAACATAGATAACATAAAATTTGCCATTTAAACCATTTTTAAATATACAATTCAGTAGCATTAATTACTATTACAAGGTTGTGCTACTCTCTGCACTATCCATTACCCAATCTTTTCCATGTCTCCAAACTGAAAACCCATACCTATGAAGCTATAACTCCTCATTCATTAGCCCCCTCACCATGGCAGCCACTGGGAACCTCTAATCCAAGGATTCTTAACAAGGGATCCATGAGCTTGAATTGAAATTCAAAATAATATTATTCTTGTGGGGATGTGTTGGTGCAGGTGTTATATATTTATTAAATAATACATAGTATAGTGTGGACTTAGTAAGGGGTCCGTGGTTTTCACCTGACTGGCAAAGGGGTCCATGGAACAAAAAAGGTTAAGAACCTCTGCTCTAATCCATTTTCTGTTTCTTTGAATCTGTCCATTCTAGATATTTCATATCAGTGGAATCATACGCTATATGGCCTTTTGTGTCTGGCTCATTCACTTGGCATAATGTTTTCAAAGTTATTAGAAATGATGTACTTTCCTTCTCACTGCCACTAAAAATATGAAGGCAATGTAAGTTTAGTTAAGGCTACTAGCTGTCATCTTGTCATCATGAGCCTCAAGCTGGAGAAAAAGATAGAGCTCTGCTGATACTGATTGAACATCTAAATCCAGCTATGTCTGAAGTTAAACCACCCCTTTAGCTTTCTACTTACATAAGCCAATACATTTCCTTTTTTATTGTGGTAAAATATAAACAATGTAAAATTTACCAATTTAACCAACTTAAGTGTGCTGTTCAGGGCATTAAATACATTCACGATGTTGTATGACCATCATCACTATTTTCAGAACTTTTTCGTCATCCAAACAGAATTTCTGTATCCATCAATCAGTAGCGCTCCATCCTCCCCCAGACCTTGGAAACCTCTGTTCTACTTTCTGTCTCCATGAATTTACCTATCCTAGATACCTCTTATAAGTAGAAGTATACAATATCTATCCTTACGTGTGTTGATCATTTTATTTAGAATAATGTTTTCCAGGTTCATTCATGTTATTACATATATCAGCATTTTATTCCTTTTTATGGCTGAATATCATCCCATCCATTGATGGCCACTTGGTTGTTTCCACTGCTTGGCCATTGTGAATAATGCTGTGCACATTATTCACAGTAGCCAACATTGGGGGCTTTTTATTTACAAATATCTGAGTCCCTGTTTACAATTCTTTGGGGTATATACCTAGAAGTAGAATTGCCAGGTCATATGGTGATTCTATGTTTAATTTTTTTTTTTTTTTTTTTTTTTGAGGAGCTGCTAACTTGTTTTTCACATTGGCTGCATCATTTTACATTCTCACCAGCAATTCATGACGCCTAAGTTGGATATCTGACATATACATATCTACATAATAATGTAAATGTATGGTCTAACCAATCTCTCATATGCTTTTTCCAGAAATTCTTTACTGATTGTCTGTAGGCATGGGAAAAAGTAGGTGGCTACTAGCTTTTATCCAAGGGAAGTGTTTTGTGAGAAAGGTTTTGCCAGAAAAGTGCAACAATTAGAAAAAGGGGGCAAGAGAGTCAGTGTAAGCCTCATAGCCAAATTTCTTTCCTTTAATCCATATTCCAGATCTCGTGTGCCTGAGATTAGGATTCCACTGGGATGACCCAGAGATTCAATGTTAAATCCCCATTGAGAAAAACCTAATCTGGGCACCCCTCCCACCCCTTTCGTTACCCACTCCCCACCACTGGCCAAGGCAAGGATATTTCTGGCAATACTAGATTCATTGTAGACAGGATTGTTTCTGGAGTGAGACACTCCTGATACTAGAGAAGAGGAATCGGAGTCGAAAGACGTGAGAAAAATTAAAGAATGTAAAATAAATATTAAAAAAAAAAAGACCTCAACCTGTTATGTTTCCAGATATGCTGGAAATAAGATCCAGCAATTGTTGAAATAAAGACAAAGGGTGAAGAAGTTTAGTTTTTTCAACGGCATGCTCTTCATATCTTCTTATCAGGGACGGAGCAGAGGAAAATTCTGTAGGTCCATGAATCATCTACACTTGTGCCTGGCAGGAAACTTCTAATAATTTAAACATTCCATCTGGTTGCAACTTAAAAGACTAATTACCAGTGATACCTACTAATATCTGGTAAGATTAATGGATGAGAGTCTTAAAAATGAGGCCACCAAGAGCCCCAACCCCAGGAAGACTACAGACAAAAAGTTTTCCCGTGATATAAGCAGATGTTATTTAGTGCTTTCCAATTCAAGTGAAAGACATTACCCTTGTTGAGTAAATTATTTAAACTTGACTCTAAGATCAATAATTTAATTTCAAATGTCACCTGTGTTTTGCATTATCATCTCTACCATCTGAAAGTAGGAACATGAAGTTTTTAAAAGAAGGAAAGGCCATCTGGCCCAACCTACTTACCATTTATGGTTAATTATTATTAATATTAATAATTTTACATAAAAGCACACAAACCTTGAGGCTTCTACGTCCTCTAGTAGACATTAAAGATCAGGCAAGTCTCACTAAACCACAAAGCTGAGGAAGTAATTAACTAGTAAATCCCACTGAAAAAAAGTATTTAATCAAAATAAAAGTTGAGCTTCTGTACAGTATGTAATGACCTTTTCCTGAAAGACCATATATTTCCTAGTCCCATTTTCATACCAGATCCAATTCCCATTGCCCTTTGAAGTCAAAGTCACCTTTGTACACAGAAGACACGGGTAGAAATTTAGAAGCAAATGAAGGATAGCATGTCAGCTCTATCCTAACTAGCTTTATCCTCAGAAAACATATTTAGTAAATGTAAAGCCCTGAACAGTTTGTTTTATAAAATGTTTTTCTTCATAATTATGCTCTGCTTTGATATACCCATTTTGATTTTCAAAATATTCTGATACAGTAGATAACAACAGGTATTTTACTCCACTTTACATTGAAGATCAGAGAATTCCTGACTTGAGGGAAATTATACCACTAATAATCAAGGCTAAGAACAATATATTCTTAGTTCTCAAATCCCACAATCAGCCAGTCTCAAACTTTCTTATTTCATAGGTAGTTTCTTTTTCTGTTTAAGCCACAGTATCCACACTTTTATAGTTTGTATTCCACTAATTAAAAAAAAAAAAAAAAAAAAAAAAAAAAACTCTAAAATTCATCACACCGCTATGTTCTTGTAAAACAATCTGAAGCATGGAATGAGGACTAGGCAATTACCTCATTTATAAAATGGAAATGATACTCGTATGAGATAATAGATGGAAAGCACATAGCACTGTGCATGACACATAGTGTTTCATAAATAGTAAGAATTATCAAATCATCATAAACATAGTTTTGTCCAGCTTTCCATATTTCCCTTCACCAGGTCGGCTATTCTTTCTTACACTTACATATTGCTTACCTCCCAGCAGCCCAGAGAATTATTATCCCCATGATAATTGTTATCTACTTTTCCTCTTTTCTCTTCACAAGGTCCTACATAGCCTTTCTTTAGACCTGCATCATACTAAATATCATTAAGCCTCTTCCGTTTGTAATCTCCAAAAGTCTCTTGCAACTATATTCTCAAAGAACGCTTGCACTGTGTCACTACCATCATTACCTGCCTTTCACTGTGCCCAGGTGAGATCCACTGGCTCCTCCCCTCCTAGATAATCTAGAGCACTTCCTAGGTGCCGTCTCAACTTGTCCTTCTCTTAACTCAATAATCCTCACACTTGAAGTAGGCAAAAATTCATCTCAGATAGGTGGCATGTACCTCTTTCTGACGGCAGGATTGCCCCAGCACAGGTTTTCCGGCCTACTTCTACACTGTTTAAAAATGTGAAGAGGGGACGGATGTGGCCCAAATGGTTGGGCGTCAGTCTCTAATATGGAGGGACCTGGGTTTGATCTCCGGGACCTCCCGGTAAGAAAAGAAAAAGTGTAAAAGGAAGGTGTGCAGGATGGCTGGGTTTTTCCTCAAAAGGAGGCAGCATGTGAGCCCAGTTATGATTAAAAGTGTCATGCTCTTTCTGAAATATTTCTGAGGAGTGAGAGAACCAGCAGATTTATAGGGTACATACTTCTCTGGTTCTTATTTTGGTGATGCGTGTAGATGAGAAAAGATGAAAAGCCCAAAACAAATGTCTCTAAATCATCGTGCTGGACTCCTGCAGTACATTTCCTGCCACAGGCACCAGGGACAGCTGCCTGCAGGGGAAAATAGTTCACCAGCCTGCTCCTCCCAGGAACTGTAAGGAAAAAAAAGAAAAAAAAGTCCCAAAAGGATGTTCCAAACTGTCAAAACTCTATTTCGTGTGGAAAAGTTATTCAATTTTTAATGTGAATTTTCTTTGAAGTTTTAAGTACCAAAAAGTTCTAAGCTTTTAAAAGATTAATTCAAGGATTTGAGGATGGTGTGACTCAGGATGTAGATTTATAGTGAAGATTTAAGGGCCAGCAGTGTTATTTCTTCCAGAGGTTTGAGTCTGGAGAGAGAATAATATAGAGATTAGAAAACAGACTTTTGCATTCTAAGGTTCAGGGTTCAAATCCCAGCTTGAACAATTTCTCACTGGCTTTAGTTCATAAGGATTAGTGAAATCAGGTCAGTCACTTAACCTCTCAAGCCTCTCTAGAAATGGGGATATTAGTACCTTGTTGTTAGGTTTTAGTAGAGCAATATTCAGTCTTCTATGCAATCAGTAAACCAGTTGATAGCAGCTACATAAAATTTACTTTCTAAAGCAGGGATTCTTAACCAGGGGTCCATGCGCTTGACTTGAAATTAAAAAAAAAAAAAAAAAAAAAACTTTATTCTTTTTGCAGACCTGTTGGCATGGGTGTGATCCATTTATTAAATAACACACAATATAGAGTGGACATAGTAAGGGGTACATGGTTTTCACCTGACTGGCAAAGGGGTCCGTGGAAGAAAAAAGATTAAGAACCCCTGTTCTAAAGGAAGATTGTAGTCATAAACAAAGAAATGGATGCCTACAGATCAAGTTTCTATTTTGCTGAGAGTAATATTTTGGGACAAAGGCGCTTTCCCAAGCTTCTCAAATGACACCTCACAGGCAGTAGCTACTATTCCCCTCTGAAGCCTACTTCATCTCCCTTCCATGACTATACCAGAATCAGTCCCACTCACTCCTGGCATCCAAAACCTCACCACTTTCCTTTCCAACTGATGATGTTACTGCTTTGGATGCTGTTTTTTATTTCAGCGCTTAAATCCTGGGGTCCACTGCTTGTGCAGCCTCCTTTCCCTTACAAAAGAATTCAGCACTCAGTGTGCAAAGAAGACATGTTTCTTTCCAGAGGCTTTGGAGATGATGTAATAATAAGGGTCAGATTACATGTGTGATCAATTTTGGCCTTTTGCATGTCAATTAACATATCACACTTGGATGTTTTATTAATGGCAAATCCTATAGAGGGATGTTATTGTGCTCATATTTTAATGTCTTAGGGGTCAGCATCTCGCACACAGATATCCACTGGCATATATTCAAATGCAGAATTGCTAGCTTTATCATTTTAAATGATTTAAGCCAATGAAAGAACACTCCATTTGTTTGCTCAATAGTCAATTGAAATGGAAACGGTTAGCTGAGTGCATCTCCCTTGAAAGTCTCTTCCCCTCTAGTGCCAATTACAGCATATGAAAGGCATACTCTGCACAGCTTGCTCAGGATAATAAATCACTAAATTGGAAACTTCAGTTACCTTGCTGATTTTGATAAGAAAATTAATAGAATTAGCAGCTTATCTGTCTGAGCAGGAGACTCACATTATAAAAAATAAGAGAAAGAAAGAAGAAGGAAAAAAAAAAGAAAGAAAGAAACAAGAAAAGAGAACGAAAGAAATATTTTTCTATGGCCAGGGATGCCTGTATCTCTTCCCAGTGACAGGGACACAGTTCGGATAGTTTCTTTCGGCCCCTCTATGGTGATAAAGCTCTGTTGAAAACAATGGAAGAAGCACTATCAATTATTGTCTGCTTGTTCTGTTTTCATGCATAATTAAAGCTGGACAAAGCCAACATTGGATGAGACATTAAATAAGCATGCATTGGGTAAAGTCCAGCAGCAGTCCTACTACTGATAAAAATTCTAAACAGCCCAGAAATTGAAGAGCAGTGAGACGGAGATTATTTTCAAGAAGAGGATTTACTCTCTTGCGTTTTCTTGGAGAGGGGGTATTATAGCGGTTTTATTCTTTTTGTCCCGGGGATGATAATTGTTGGCAAAAAAAGCTGTTGCTTTCGAGAAAGAATGGAACGACAAGGGTTGTTTGTTAAAGAAGATTCTTAGTAGCCTTTCTCCTGCTCCTTCTTTTCCTTAAATATATATGAAAATCTGTAATTATTTCTTTGAAGACCACTTTTCAACAGCTGTAGATGATAATGAGCCAATCACTGTGTGCTCCTTTTTTCCCCAGCAGCTGCAGCGCTTCTCATTCAAAGCAATTAATTGATATTTGTAAAGTGCTTTGAAACTGAGAAGTGGAGCCTCATAAGTGCTAAATATTGTTATTACTGCTGCTGCATTAAGAATTAGGAAAACAGCCCTTCTTCAGACCAGCCTCAGGAGAACAGCAGCAACTCTACGTGTCTAAGACGTGTTAAGGCACCCAAAATAAGGATTCAGATTATTAGGCCTTTTTAAAAAGTATCAGAGGTGAATTACTAAAGATAACTTGACCGACAATTATAAACAATCAGGTGACCAGAGAAAACTTTACTACATTTATCATTTTCGCACACTTATACCAATGTGTGAGCTTGTACCACATTTTTTCTTAGGATGCACTTCTCAAGCAATATTTGTTTGAGAACATAGCGCTTGTTTGGACAACATGCCTAGGTTAACACTTTCATGGACCCCCAGGCTGACTTAGAGAATGTTTGGCATTGTATGACTGTCGTTGGGTGCAAAAACACTCTACCAAAGCTAAAGATACTCTAGATTATCCAAAAATGTATTATTTCCTGGCGATATATAGATATTGGAAAACGTTTGAGCATTGGATATTGGTGTGGCTCCTAGTAGACATCACTGTGTCTACTCAATATTTCAATTAAAAATTAACTACCCCTCTGTTATCCACATCACAGACCACACTGGTCGTAAGAAGAGTTAGAACATTGACAGTTTGTGTTTCAAAGCACAAAGCAAAAGAGAATCTTTATAGAGTTTTCTCACAGGGATAGCTGCAATTGAAATATTATTTCTTGGAGTAATAATTCTAGGGACGGAGCCATAAACCTGTTGGCAACTATTGCTGTGAAGAAGAGCTATGGGTAGCAAAGTTCCTGTCCCAATCATAGACCAAGCACATGGTGAAGTTTTCATTTCCCTGATCCTGAAAAGCAGAAGCTTGCTTGAAAGCCCTATGTTGCTAAGCAATTAATTGTTGACCATTCAGTGCCATTGTTTTATGAAGAAAAGTACAGATTGCTAGTGTGTGTGTGAGTTAGCAATGCTCACACACACACTGTGAAACCAAAGATAGATATTTGTGAGTCAAACATTGCAACTAGTGAGCATGCATACATAACAAATCTGCAGGGAGAAAAAAATCACAGAAGACTACATGATAGCCATACATAAGGCAATCTGTTCATTGTGGTGCTGTTAAAACAAAAATCACAATCCATGCAAAGACTGTACCCAGCTTGGTACTCTTAATTATAATAAAATATTCTTTTCTAAATAGATGGCTTCATTAAGTATTATGATCACTGGGAAATTTAAGATTAAAAAAAAAAAACCTTCCTACTGTCTATTTAATATGAGTTCAAACAGAAGTACAAATAGTTAAATGTACATAATAGGAAATGCATTTTTAATTCAAAAATATTTTATGGCATAAAAGCAAGGTTTCAAGAAAACTAAAAGCAAGGACCTATGGGTTCTTTTACCTATACACTGGCTGTTACAAGTTTGTAGTCAAATGGCCTATGAATGACCCTTCTAGACTAGAGCACAGGTTAAGGCAAGAAAGAGAAGAAAATAATATCAGAGCCCCTCCATTCCAAATGACTTAAAGAACCTAAGGTAACTTCCCAGAACAACAGCTCTGCACCCAGGTATTTGCTTTCAGAATACTTGGGTCCTTTTTCCTGGCATACCTTATGCTAATGTCTCTCCTGTAAAAAGGTGGTTTCATTTAAAATGCTGAACCTAAACAATTTTGTTAGTTCCCTCTTCTACAGAGTTATGGGAGAGAAAGGTAAATCACCTAACCTACTTTCCCTTCAACAGGAACTGTTTGGCTTTAATATAATAGAAATTAGATCACATGATCATGTCTCACAATAAGGAATTGGAGAAAAAGGCCAGGAAATTAATATTTGTTGTGAAACGTTTTGGGGGCCTGGCACTTCACAATGAGAATCTGCTTTAGTCCTCACAACACTACAAGAGGTGTCATTGCCCTCATTTTAAAAATGAAAAGCCTGGGGAGGCAGATGTGGCTCAAGCAATTGGGCACCTGCTTACCACATGGGAGGTCCCAGGTTCAGTTCCCAGTGCCTCCTACAAGAAGACGAACAAGACAGCGAGCTGATGCGATGGGCTGACACAACGGTATGATGCAATGAGATGATGCAATGGGATGACACAATGAGGAAACACAATGAGAGACACAACAAGCAGGGAGCAGAGGTGGCCCAAGCAATTGGGCGCCTCCCTCCCACATGGGAAGCCCCAGGTTCAGTTCCCAGTGCCTCCTAAAAAAAAGAAGAAGCCAACGATGAACACAAAATGAACAGACACAGAGAGCAGACAGTGAGCACAAAAAAACGAGAGGGGTATAAATAAATAAAGTAAATCTTTAAAAATAAATAAATGAGAAGACTGAGGGTCAGGCAGATTAGTAATATTGCTGCAATTGAAATATTATTTCTTGAGGTAATAATCCTAGTCCTATAGTCTTCCCACCTGCTACAAACTAAACAATTTTTAAAGTTAAATGCATAGCAATCTGCAAAATAAGAGATATCCTCATGCTGTTGTAGTTAAAGGACTGTAACATAAATAAACAACTTATAACTGTGCCCTTAGTGAATTTTCCTGTCTTCTCTGTAATAGTATTACTTTAGATGTCAATTTTGAGGAGTAAATAAAATAACCCATGTAAAGCCCTTGACCATGGGCTAGCATATGTGAGAGCTCAATAAAACAGGTATCATTATTATAAATTATCATTGTGCTGTGTGGCTAGTACAGAGAAGCCCTTCTGTCATGATTTCCTTGATAAAGAAATAATATTGAATTTATCTTTAACTAACAAAGAAATAGAAGTAGCTGGGTAGCATCAAGCAGGTGTGTGACTAATCATCTGAAACAGTTTCCCAAATAATAGAAAATGAATTCAGCCTCAAGAACAGTTTTCAATGAGTCCTGTATGAACACACCTTTCAAGAGTTAGCATGTTTGCTCTGCACTAATAATAAAATTAGGTCATGCCTATTTCATAGAAGCAATAAGAAGCTAATCTCTCATAAAGCACAGCCTAATCACTTCTTTTCTTAACCATATATGAATCAACCAGTCTGTTGACCAAAAAAAAAAAAAACACCTCACAAATATCTCATGAATTCTGTTCCTTGCATTATAATTTGCTTCCTACCTCTATCCTTTCCCCACAGATGAGCTCAAATCACACACAAAGAATGTTGAGACTATGCTCATAAGTTTCAGTTGGCCTATATTTTGTGATATCAAAAAGTCAATACAGCAGAACTAGAAGTTTCCTTCATATGCTCAAAAACTTTCCAGGTTCATTAAAAACAAACAAACAAAAGAAAGCACTGATTCTTGAAAAATGCAAATATATTCCGAACTCAATCTTATCGGCATTATTTTGTCTACAAAATACATGGGAAAAATTTAGTGAGACATACATACTGCTGCAAAATCTCTTTGAAATGAAGCTAAATAAGAGCAAAGCTTGAATAATTCAGTTAAATCCTCAGGAAACTGTGAAGGGCTTATATCCAATTGTGACTCTCAGCCCAGAATCTCTCTAATTACACAACTAATAATGACTATCTTCAATGCCCTTCCTATGAAGTAACATAATATTTGTAGCACAAGATTGGTTGACTTTGACAGAGTGCTTTTGTACAATAGGTTTCCACCCACAACTTTGAGTGCGACCATCATGACTCCATTTCTTCAATACCCCTTTCTCATGAGAAAGTAAAGTGTTATTCAAGGGGTGTAATACTAATTCCAATCAACATGTCAATTCTGATGAAGTGTTAGGGACTCCAAAAGTGCTGTATTGGGAAGGAATTTGAGGTCAAGGCCAGGATCAGCAAAAAAAGTATACAATGACTGTTTAGTTGTAGGTGCAGAACACACATTGGTATTATGGCACACATTTGCCGTGATCACATTAAACTTTTATTAGCCATCAACCCCCTAGTATAAATTATTTTCTCCATCTTTCCAATACAGATCAGGTGAGAATAGAATTTGGTGAGGATGGTTAGAAGATACATTCAGAGAAACAGATACAGTCCCAAGAGAGCAGGCAAGGGAAAGAGCCCTATAGCCTGAGATTACATGAAGATCATGGAACTCCAGGAATCTGGAAAAGATGTTCAGAAGAAAGGAGAAAAGACTAGCTTTTTCACTTGCAACACAGTTTTGTCCAGAGAACATTGCTGCTTAGCTCTATCAGGCTATAAGTTTAGTGACTAAGAGACAGAAACATCAGATTCCTATTCAATTGCAAAGACCTATCATTATAGAATATAAGACAGTAAAACAGTACCTAAAACAATTGGGATAGTGTTGCAAGATCATTGGGAAAGAACATTCCCAAAACAGAGCCAGGTTTATAAGGAAATTATTGAATAATTAGATTGTATTTCAAATCAGGAAAAGAACAGATATTCAATAAGTAGTGGTGAATCAATGGGCTAACCACTTAGAAAAAAATGGTCAGCACCCAACAAAGTTAAATTCACAATATCTGCCATCCAATCAAATATCACCAGACATGGAAAGAAGCAAGAAATTATGACCCATAATGAAGAAAGAAATTCACCAAAACCAACTCAGAACTGACACAGATATTAGAATTAGTGTTAATTATAACAGTTATTATAATTCTGTTTCATACGTTAAAAAGTTACCAACATTGCAAATATTCTCACTGTCCTGATTTTGTGATAATCAGGGTAGGCTAAACATTCGCTATATTAGAAACCATGCATGTGTCCCCAGACCTAGTTTTCCTCCCTAGGTCTGGTTTTTAGAATGCTGGTGATAAACCAAGCCTGATTTATTATATGACCATCTTGTATGGGAAAATATTGTAACTCTAGGCATCTTTGGTCAACCTTAAGAGATATAGCAGGGGGGGCCCAAATGGTTGGGCGCCCGTCTCCCATATGGAGGGACCTGGGTTCGATCCCTAGGACTTCCTGGTAAAAATTTTAAAAAAGAAAAATATAAAAGGTGTGTGGGCCACCAGGCCCCATGTGCGAGTGCACCGTCAGTCCCCGCAAGCAGGTGAGCCCCCCAGGGCCTGTGCATGGGTGTGCACGGGGCCTGGTGAGTTGTCAGGCCCCATGAGTGGATGAGCCGTCAGGCCCCGTGTGTGGGTGCTCCGCCAGGCCCCGCGAGTGGATGAGCCACCAGGCCCTATGCGCAGGTGGGCGGCCAGGCCCTACAAACGGGTGCATCACCAGGCCCCGCGAGCCACGAATGATGATGTAACAGGAACGTGACACAAGGGAGAGCCAAGACGCACCAAAAAACCAGGAACTAAGGCGGTGCAGGCTGTAGAACGCCTCTCTCCCACATCGGAGTTTCCAAGGATCGAATCCCAGTGAAGACAGGAGGAGAAGGATGAAAAGAGAGGGCAGGAAACGGACAAGAGAGTTGCCCAGCAAATGGACACAAAAACAGCAAAAACAGGGGCAGGGTAAAAATCCTTAAAAAATGTATAGAGGAGGAAGATATGGACTATAGTTATTAGTAATACTTTGACAATGCTCTTTCATAATTTGTTAACAAATGTTTCACAACAATGCAAAGTATTTGTGGGGGGTGATGTGTGGGAGTCCTATATGATGTTATGCATGTTTGTTTTGTAACTTCACAATATTTACTGAACATTTATAGTTTATGTATGTTCATGTATGAATGATATACTTCAATAAATTATTAAAAAAAAAAAAAAGTTACCAATATACCGGGAAGATCTTTAAAAGACCCAAGTCCAATTTAGAGCTGAAAAAATTTTTGTTGTACACCAGTGTTTACAGCAGCATTATTCACAATAGTCAACACGTGAAAGCAAGCCAAAAGTCCATCAGCAGATGAACAGACAAACAAAATGTGGTACATACGCACAATGGAATACCATCCAGCCATGAAAAGGAATGAATTCTGATGCATGCCACGACATGGATGAATCTTGAAGACACAACACCAAGTCAAACAAGCCAAACACAAAAAGACAAACACTGTATTGTATGGTGTGGCTTATATGAAATACCTAGAAGAAGTAAATTTCATAGTGACAGACAGTGGATTACAGACTACCAAAGGCTGGGGGAGGGAGAGAGGGAGAGGGGCAGTTACTGCCTAATGGGTGCAAAGTTTCTGTTCAAGGTGATGACAAAGTTGGGATAGGACAATATTGTAAATGCAATTAATACTACTGAATTATGCACTTGGGGTTGTTTGAATTATATAAATGATTAAAATTTATTTTAAAATTTTTAATTATTTTTTACAATAAAAAGTGTAAAAAAAAAAAATCCCAAGCAAAGCCCTCACACCTCTGCTCCCAACACATTTTAACTGAAAACAAAATAATAGAGGTGGTAACAGCCATCATTCCCAGCTACCAAAATGGGGCAAGATAGGGAGTTGGGGTGTAGGGGAGGAAATAGAGAAGGAGCAATCTTGGCAGACATAGAAGGGAAATGATTATGTAAGAGGTCCGGGACTTTAGATTCTAATCCCCTGAAGTTTATTTTTAACATTTATGCAAATGTTTATCATTGATTTTATTAATAAAATATAATTTTGCTTTGAAACTGATTTTTTCATACATCTTTTTCAAAGTGTACAATCAATGGTATTTGGTATAATCTCAGAGCTGTGCACTCAACACCTCAATGTTAGAGCCATTTTCATTACTCCAATAATATATAATAATAATAATAATAACAATAATCAACAAAAACAGACAAAATAAACTCTATCCCTTAATAATCACCTCTCAATCTCTCTATCCTTCGCCTGCCATACATAGCTGCTATTCTGTTTCTGTCTTAGAGTTGAAAATTTTAAGAAAGGAAAATACACTGGATGGGATCAACGGCACATTAGATATTGTTGGGAAAAGATAGTTAACTTAAATACATCATTACAGAAATAATCCAAAATGAAACACAAAGAGAAAGATGAATTAAAAACAGAAAAAAAAAGAGCATCTGTGTACTGCGAGACAACTTCAAGTTGTCTGATAGATCTGTGACTGGAGTCATAGAAGAAAAGGAGAGAGAGGGAGGGCAGAGAAAAAATATTTGAAGAAATAATAGCCAAACATTTTCTAAATTTGATGAAAACTATAAACCCAAAGATCCAAGAAACTCACAGAAACACAAGCACAAGAAACATGAAGAAAACTATGCCAAAGCACATCATAATCAAATTGTTTAATACCAGTGATCAAGAGAACATCTTAAAAGAGTCAGAAGAAAAAAGACATGTTACATGCAGAGGAGTAAATATAAGGCTGGCCACAGGTTTCTTGTTGGAAAGAATGCAAGTGAGAAGACAGTGGAGCAACATCTTTAAAGTACTGAAAGAAAAAAAATATCAACCTGGAATTGTATACTCAGTGAAAACGTCTTTCAAAAATGAAAGAAATGGACTTTTTCAGACGTAAAATAGCTGAATGACTTTATCTCAAGCAGATTGAAAGCACAAGAAATGCTTTAAAATGTGCTGCGAAAATGATGTCAGATGGAAATGTGGATTTACATAAATGAAGAGCACTGAAAATGGTATCTATATCAGTAAATAGATACTATTTTTATTACTTATATAACTTTAAGAGATCATTGATGACTACTAACAGGTCTGAAGTTTCTTTGTGGAGTGAGGAAAATTCTCTGAAGTTAGATAGTGGTAGTGATGGTTAGATTCATGTGTCAACTTGGCCAGGTAATGGTGCCTGCTTGTTTGGTCAACCAAGCACTGGGCTAACTGTTACTGTAAGGACATTTTATGGACTTAGTAAGTTGATTGCATAGGTGGTTGATTATATCTACAATTAACTAAGGAGATTGCCTTCAGTAATGAGAGATGTCTCATCCAATCAGTTGAAGGCCTTAAAAGGAGAAATGATTATTGCAGCAGTCAGAAGAGAGAATTTCCTGTCTCTGTTTTGACCAACCATCTTCTCCTGGAGAATTCGTCAGAATGCCCAGCTTGCAGCCTGCCCTATGGGATTTGGACTGGTGCATGAGACAATTTTATAAAGTCTCATAAAATTTATGGATATCTTGTATTAGTTCTGTTTCCCTAGAGAACCCTAATGCAGTGGTGATGAGTGCAAAACCTTGTGAATATACTAAAAACCACTGAATTGTGCACTTTAAAAGGGTGCATCTTATAGTATATGAATCATATATCAATAAAAACAGTAAGAAGAATTTTTTAATCGAACTGTCTAAACAAAAAATAATAATGATGCATTGTTGCAAGGAAATATACTTGACAAATATAGATGCAAATTCTCCCCAAATTTATCTATAAATTCATTGCTTTCCCAAACAAAATTCTAGCAGAACACTTTTGTAGAAATTGACACAGATTCTAAAATTCTGTGAAAATAAATTTGAAAAGGGAGAAGAAAGTTGGAGGACTAACACTACCTGATTTCAGGAGATTTTTAAAGCTACAATAATCAAAATATTGTGGTATCAGCATCAAAATAGATAAATCAATCAATGGAACAGAATACAGGGTCTGGAAAAAATCCACATTTAAACGCACAACTGTACAAACTCCACAAAGGTACAAAGATGATTTGGTGTTGAAAGAGTAGTCTTTTTTAAAAATTATGCTATAACAGATGGATCCCTATAAGCCAAAGCCACCACCACGACCACAACCACAACCATAACAAAAGGAACTTGGATCCTTACCTTGTACTACATATAAAATTTAACTTAAAATGGATCATAAAGCTAAATGTGAAACTTAAATGAAAATTTTCTTGGAGAAAACACAGGAAAAATATCTTTGTGACCAAGTTGGGCAAAGATTTCTTAGCTATGACACCTAAAGCATAATTCATAAGAGAAAAAATGATAAATTGGACTTCATCAAAATCAAAAACTTCTGCTCTTTGAGAAACACTATAGTGAAAATGAAAAGACAAGTCACAAAATGGTAGAAAATTTTGCAAAGCATGTATCTGATAGAGAACTTTGTATCCAGAAAATATAATAAATTCTCAAGCTCAATTATTTAAAAAATGAACCATCCAATGAAAAATGGACTAAAACTTTGAACTGATGCTTAACCAAAGAAAGTATACAAACTGTAAATAGGCATACAAAAAATCCTCAATGTCAATAGTCACTAGGGAAATCCAAATTAAAACTACAATGAGATACTATTGTATACCTAATAGACTGTCTAAGCATAAAAAGATGAATCATACCAATTTCAGGCAAGAAAATGGAGGAAATGACAAGCACCATTGTTTGGATATAAAGAGGTACAATCATTTTAGAAAACAGTTTAACACTTTCTTAAAAAGTTAAACGTGCACCTACAATGTGATCCAGCCATTCCACACCTAAGTATTTACCCAATTAAAAAGAAAGCATATGTCTACACAAAGACTTAACACAAAGGTTAATAGCGCTTTTATTTGTAACAATCAAACACTGTGAAACAATCAAATGTCCATCAACAGGTGAGGGGATAAACAAACTATTGTATATATATACAATGGAATAGTATTCAACAATAAAAATGAATAAACTATTGAAAAATGCAACAACATAGATAAATCTCAAAATAAGAATGTTGAGTAAAAGAAGCCAGACCGAAAAAAAAAGGTATGTACTATATTAGTCCGTTTATATAAAATTCTAGACAATGAAAACTAATATGTGCACAACTTTGACACAAAAACCAAATCATAATTGCTTTATTTTGAAACAAATTTTAGAAAACCTAAATAAATGGAGCAAAATATCATGTTCATGGATTGGAATTCTCAAATTTTGAAGATGATAATCCTCCCCAAATTTTCAATTGACTTAATGCAATCTCAATAAAAAATCCCAACAGGGACTTGAATGTATGAACATGTGTGTATGTGTGCCTGTCTATGTAAGTGATTTGACCAACAGATTATGCAAATTAAAGGAAATATAAAGAGCTATGAGGCAACTCATCCTGTAGCATGCCTGCAATCCATGTCTCAGATTGTGTACTTATCTTTTTTCATTTCTTAGTAAACTCTTTACTCCCTTGCCTACCCTATGGTATGTCCTTAAATTCTTTTATGTGGCATAGCCAAGAACTTAGAAGCCCAGAAACCCAGAGTGTTCTGTTAACATATTTGGTGAACTAAGTCAGGAGATGAGGCAAGTAATGCTCCCTGACCTCCCACCAAAGACTGGTGTACACTAGATTGCTGTCTGGTGGAACTCTTGAGCCTTGCACCTATTATCTCTGAATACTGGGGATAGGGGGCCTCCCACTTTGAGCATCAAGAATTCTGAAAGCAGGTCATGAGAAGAAACCAATTTTCCCTGAGACTTCAATGACCTCAAATCAAATGCCTTCCAGAATAAGATACTACTCATGTGGGAATTTCATCCTGTTCCCACCATGATGCCAGATCTGTCTTCCCTCAACCTCAATAGAATAGTCAGAGGGTTTTACACTCTGTCAGGCAAGGCCTACTTCCCAACCAGCAGGAAATAACTCCAGAAGAATGACCATTGCCCTTTAGTTCCCCATTAAGAATAAGGGTGTAAATTGTCTGAGGAGGCAGTTGAGGCAGATTAGTATGGGAAAAGAAGGAAAACCTGGCAGACCCAACAGAGAACATGGCCGTGAGACCCCTCCTGGAAATCTCTTGCTACTAAGAGAGCTGGAAAGACCCCACCTAGACCCTGGCCAAAAGATCCCATTTGGAATTCTTTCCAGCGTCAAGGTAAAGCCCCAGATACCTCCAAACAAATGGCCTCCTCATTGGGCCCTTGAGAACTAACAGGTGGGGATCATAAAGGAACCAATCAGAACAGCAAACAGCTGGGGACCCTCCCCAACATTAGGAAGAAAGAGAGGGAAAGGTCTTAAAAAGGCCTAACCCAGGGCCCCATGTATGCACCTCATCCTGTAGCACACCCTCAATCCATGTCTCTGATTGTGTACTTATCTCTCTTCTTGTTTCTTAGTAAACTCTTTACTCCTTTGCCTATGCCTCCCCACCAAAAAATAGCCAAGGCCCTTGAACAAAATGGGAGGACTTACTGTACTGGATAGCAAAACTAATCACTCTTGATAAAGACACAGTATTGGAGGCAGCATAATATTTTCACAAGGATAGACAAAGATTAATGGACAGACTCTCACATATATAGACATTTGATTTATAACAAAAGTGGTACAATAAAATAGCACTAAAATGATTTCAACAAATGGTTCAGGGACATTTGACTATCAATATGGGGGAAAAAAACTTGACCTCTACCTCACACCATACACAAAAATCAATTCTATGTGAAAGAAAGTAAATATGAAAGATGAAACAGCTCCTTTAGAAGATAATATAGGAGAACATCTTTATGATCTCAGGTGGGGAAGTTTTATTAAATAGGCACTAATCATAAGGGAAAAGACTAATCGAGCTGGCTGTATTAAAATTAAGACTGCTTTTTTTAAAAAATGTTATGTAGGGACTGAAGAGACAAACTAGAGAAGATGTTAGTAACACATAACCAAAAAGAGCTTAGATCTAGAAAAACATAGAGCCTCTACAAACAAAAAAGATACAGACAACCCAAGAGACAATGGGCAAGATACTTGAACAAGCTCTTCACCTTAAATAAATGAAAATGTGATCAACCTTATTAAGAACCAGGGAAATTAAAATTAAGTCAATGCGATACCACTATATACCCAACAGAATACAAAAGTTTTAAAATTTGAAAATACCCACTATTGGCAAAGACAAGAAGTAACAGAAATGCTCTTGTGGTATTTTTGGGAGTATAAACTGCATACCCTATAACTCAGCAATTTCACTCCTAGCTATAGGCCAACAAGAATGCATGAATATGTACAGCAGGAGGTATGTATAAGAAAGTTCACAACAACACTGGTAATAATCTCCAGAAACTAGAAACAACCCAAATGTTCATTAGCAGTAGAATATATAAATGGAGTAGACTCATACAATGGTATTCTATGTAAGATAAATGACACATAAAGTTCATAAATATGATGTTGATTTAAAAAGATCAGGTGTATATACCCAAAAGAATTGAAAGCAGGCAATCGAACAGATATTTGCACACTGATGTTGATAGCAACATTATTCACAACTGCCAAAAGATGGCAGCAACCCAAGTGTCTACCAACTGATTACTGGATAAACAAAATGTAGTATATACACGCAGTGGGATATTATTCAGCCATAAAAAGGAATGAAGTTGTGATACATGTGGCGGCATGAATGAACCTTGAAGACATCTTATTGAGTGAAATAAACCAGACACAAAAGGACAAATATTGTATGAGCTCACTGATAGGAAATAATTAGAATAAATTCATAGAGTCAATAATTAGAATACAGGTTACCAAGGGACAAGGTGGGATAGAGAATGGGGAGTTAATTCTTAATTGGTGCAGAATTTCTGTTTGGGTAATATTTTCTCATCAATTGTAACAAAGTTACCATACTAATGCAAAATGTTAAAAATGGGACAGGTATATTTTCTGCATGATCTTTCTGTTAACCTACAACTTTTCTAATAAAAAAAAGATAACTTATAACCCCAAACAATAAAATAAAAATAAACATTAAAAAATGGCAAATTTTACTAAGAAAATAATAAGCAAAGCTAATCCATGGTGTTTATAGATGTCTAGTTAGATAGGAAAGTATAGAGAAAACAAGGACGTGATTACCAGAAAAAACAAGAACATATTATGTTTAGTGAAGAGGGAAAGGGTTTTATTAAGAATGGGCACCTAGGGAAACTTCTAAGGTACTGGCATGTTCACTTGTTGATTTAGGTAATAGTTACATGGCATTTATTTAATATTTAGTTTTACATATATGTTTTAAGAATTTTTTTATAAGTGAGGTATATTTCAAACCAGAAACTCTTGAAATAAGTTCCTTTATTTTCACTGTAGCAGGGTATGGAAATCTTCTATGTGTTGAATCTGCTCTCTTTATTCTGAAAGGACTATAATATTTTACTTTGTGTAATTCTAATACTATTTGAATTTTGAAAATAATCATGTATTATTTTGTTTAAAATAATAACTTATACATGGAGAAATGAAAGGTTCTGGGATTTCTGGAAGTTAACAGAGGTGGGAAAATGATAGCAAATGGAAGTTTAATCAATAAGGAAGAAATATTTCCTATTCTCAGCCAGCTTAAAATCTTTGGAAGAGTGTTGGTAAAGAACAAACAATTCTTACGCTTCTTTCTTTACTCAATCAAAAGCACTTAAGCCCTTTCCTGGAATATAATGAAAATATGCATAATGGAATTGATTTTTTTATCAAACACACAAAAATAAATCAGATGAGTTCTATACTCTTCAAGGTATTCATCTCAAGGAGTTAGATACTTTTTCCAATGAAGCTTTTTTTTTTTTTTTTTTTAAGATTTTATTTATTTATTCATTTATCCCCCCCTTGCTGCTCACGCTGGCCGGGTCAGCCAACCACGCTGTGAGGGAGGGCGGGCCCGCCCCCACCAGGAGGCCCCGGGAACCGAACCCCGGGCCTCCCACATGGTAAACGGGAGCCGCACTGATTGAGCCACAGCTGCCTCCCCCAATGAAGCTTTATTAATGCAAGTCTTTTGACATGTCTCTTGGAGAATTGCTTTCAGAGCTCATGGCATTCTTTTAATAACTTCAGGGATGGTAAATTCAGCTTTTGAGAATGAACTGAGAAAGTTTTTGGATCCATGCCTGATAAATAATGTAGGTAAACTCACTCATTTAGAGTATATTGATTTGTTTCAAAAAAAACATACGGCTGTAAAGGACTGAGACTAGCCTTCAAGTAAATTCCCAAAGAAAATTAAAACTAGTTTGAGGGGAGTGTGTGTAGCTCAGTGATTGGGTGCTCACTTCCCATGTACAAAGTCCTGGGTTCAATCTCCAGTACCTCCTAAAACAACAACAACAACAACAACAACAACAAAAAGACAAAAAAAACTACTCTGAGCAATGACAGCATTATTGAAATATATGGTGCAGCTTAAGTAACTACTTTGGAGACCAACATACATTCCATTCACTTATTCAACAAACGCTTATTGACACTTTCTGTGTGCCAGGCACTGTTGCAGACCCACTAGGGATACAGCAGGGTACGCAATGAACAAAAAATCCCTGCCCTTGGGTAGTTTATTTGAATATATGCTTATTAACAACCTGCATCATAATTTAGTTATACTTTACTTTCTGAATTTGTCTACCTGTTTAATGGTTATAATGAATATTTCTCTGTCTTCTTTACAGGATTTTTTTAGTTTTTTATTTTGAAAGAGCTTCAAATGTACAGGAAAGTTGCAAAAAATGATACAAAAACAATACAGAGAAGTCCAACATACTACTCATCTAACAGTATTTTTAATATTATAAGATTTCTGAGGGCAACTCGGGGTTTAAATCTCCTGTCTGGGACCCAACACAATGTTACATGCATGTAAATGATGAATATCCAAACTGCTTCTCCAGTGGAAAATTAAGAGTTGCTTATACCTAACTTAAGAGTTTGAGTAAAGAAATATAGTTGGTTACTCAGTACATCATACATGTTCATATTCTTTGGTTTAACAAAATTAATGTTAAAAATTCACTAGTACATTCATAAAAACAAGAATATGATTAATGCAATTGAACTTGTAGAAAGGATTTTGTAAAGTAGGTCCCCTGATGGTGTAGCAATCATAGGGAAAGGACTTTCCAAGATGCCCTAGTCTAGAAGTTCACAACTCACACTCTAAATCCCTAAATGGCAACTGGAAACAGGATACCAGTCTCTAGATATTAGTTGCTACTCACCTCAGACTCTGAAAAAAAAAGATGTTAGCATTTAATCAAACTCTCAGAGTTGAAGTGTTAGAATTTTGTGAGTCTCCATAAGCACCTCATTTTCCCCACTTCTTCAAATACCTTTTATTCCATTTTAAAGTGAATGGAGGATTTCCAAGAAGATGGTGTCAGAATAGGTAAGCATAGCTCAACTCTCACAAAAATAATGGAGAAAGGGCAAAAAGCCATCTAAGGGAGCTGCTTTGGGGATCTGCAGACCAGAAGAGTGCTGTGCATCCCCCACAAGGATGAGGGACAGAAAGATGAAGAAGCCGGAAAAAAAAACCATGAGTTACTAGCCACTGTGGCCAGGAATAGCACCCATCCTCTACCCTCAGGGAGAATAGCCTGGATGAAATCTGTGGCTCACTGCAGCCAACTGAGAGGGAAACAGATGTTTTCCTCCCTGGGAAGATAGAGGGTGCGACAGAGGGTGGAGATTGGTTTCTCTTCAGTGAATTTGGCCAGCAGAGCCCACTTTCAATCTCAGTTCTGGCAAGACCAGAATCACTGACAAGTGGAGATAAAAAAGACACTTCCATGGAAAGATTTGCCAACTAGCACCATCTACTGTCTGGCCAGGAAACTGCAAGGAGAAAAACTGTTTTTAGGTATCTCTTGTACACTTGATCTGGTCTGCAGCCCATTAGTGAGTTCCTGGCCCTATTTTGGTAACTAAAGCTGGAAAATGTTAAAAACTTGAAATAAGTTGAATCAAAAGTCAAAGAAGAGCTGTGAAACAAAACCACTAAGCAAGATAGAGAAATTGACTATGAGAATAAATTCACCAACATATTCAGATGCTTTGATATCAGCAAGAAATTACAAGCCATACTAAGAAACAGGAGATATGGCTCAGCCAAAGGAACAATGAAAAATCCTGAGGAGACACAGGATTTAAGACAACTAATCAAAGATAATCACACAAATCTCCAAATCAATTCAAAGAGTTGAAGGAAACTATGACTAAAGAGATAAAGGATATTAAGAAGACACCAAGGTGGAACTTTCCAGAAGACTCAGTGATAGACAGAGGAATGGCAGCTGCTGGAGCTGCACACAGTGATGCACTCCTTCCAACTCCCCCTCACCAGCCTCAGTGCTCTCACCGGCTATAGAAAATGGTGAAAGAAACCACTTACTATGATGTTTTGGGAGTCAAATCCAGTGCTACCCGGGAAGAGCTGTAAAAGACTTATAAGAAACGCCTTGGAGTACCACCCTGATAAGAATCCAAATGAGGGTGAGAAGTTTAAACAGATTTCTCAAGCTTATGGAAGGATGCAGAGAAAAGGAAAGGTAAAAATGTTGTTCATCAGCTCCCAGTAACTTTAGAAGATTTATATAACAGTGCAACCAGAAAACTAGCTCTGCAAAATAATATGATTTACAACAAATGTGAAGGCCAAGATGGTAAGAAAGTAGTAGTAGAGTGCTGTCCTAATTGCCAAGGTTACTGGAATGCAAATAAGAATTCATCACATAGGACCTGGAATGGTTCGGCAGATTCAGTCTCTATGCATGGAGTGCCAGAGCCATGGGGAATGGATCCATCCTAAGGATATATGTAAAAGTTGTAATGTAAGGAAGATAGTTTGAGAAAAGAATATTCTAGAAGTTCATATTGATAAAGGGATGAAAGATGACCGAAGATAACATTCCATGGCGAAGGAGACCAAGAGCCAGGACTGGAGCCAGGACATATTATCATTGTTTTAGATCAGAAGGATCACACTGTTTTTACTAGACGAGGAGACGACCTTTTCATGTGTATGGACATACAGCTTGTTGAAGCATTGTGTGGCTTCCAAAACCAATATCCACTCTTGACAACCATCACCTCTCATCCAGGTCAGATTATCAAGCATGGAGATATTAAGTGTGTGCTAAATGAAGGCATGCCGATTTATCATAGGCCATATGAAAAGTGTGGCCTAATCATCGAATTTAAGGTAAACATTCCTGAGAATGGCTTTTTCTCTCCTCATAAACTATCTCTGCTGGAAAAACTTCTACCTGAGAAGAAAGAAGTAGAAGAAACTGATGAAATGGATCAGGTAGAACTGGTGGACTTTGATCCCAATCAAGAAAGATGGTGCCATTACAATGGAAAGGCCTATGAGGATGATGGACATCACCCCAGAGGTGGTGTTCAGTGTCAAACCTCTTAGTGGAGGCCAGTGACCAGCACTCACTACTGGCATTTTATATGCAGTAATGAGTAAGTGAAGGACTGTAATCATAGTATGCTTACTACTTGCTATCGTTTTTGTTTTAATATTCAACTATAGTAGTGTTTTAAAAGTCAAATGAAGAATAAACTCAAATATAAAAGCTCCGACTTTGCCTTGTATGTAAGACTTCACTGAGCAAGATGAAGTTTAATACTTGTAAAAATGACTTTTGGTTTTAAAAAAAAGTCCCATTAGCATTTGTTAGGGCATACCTTGTAATTGTTTTTCACAGTATATGTGGACTAGCTTAGAGTGAAATGTTAGGTATAGGTATATGCATTGACTTTAAAACTGTGCTTAACTGGTAATCAGAAAAAAAATTTGTAGAGAAGTGTTGGTCTGTATAGTTACATATATTAAATGGGATCTGTTCTGATACTTCTGCACTTATTCTATCGCCTCAAATGTTATTTGAAAATGGCACAGTATATATTTTAGTCTATTATCAGTAATAGAAATGATAGCTTTCTAAAGAAGGGGTTTATCATAATATGCTCCTTCTTGAGGGGCATGCACTTCTATAGTTGCATTCCCTTCTGCTGTGCCATCTTTTTTTAATATATACATATGTTGCTCAGTCCTGGTTATTTTTTTTTACCCCTTCTCTTTGGACCATGATAAGCCCCAGAGTACTGATTGCAGAAGCTGGGTAAGTTAGAGGTTAAGGTGAAGAGAAATTTACATGGAGGAGAAGTTTGCATGTATGAGATAGGAAGGTGTTCCTTAGGCTCACTTTAAACCATTTAACTTATGCTACAAAGTAACTATAATCTAATGTTGATAATCTGGTAAATTATGATTAATAGCTTTAATTGTATGTTTAAAAGTCATCATATGTTCACATGCTTAAATGTGGGTATCAGAATTTAAGCAATTCTTGAAATGTATGAGTGTCTCCTTAATATACTGATTACAAAGAAGAGAAAAAAAGACATCAAGTGAACTAAAGAACAATTTGAAAACCTGCAAAGAAAAGTAGAGCTTATAGGAATGATAAACACAATGGATGAGATTTAAAATAAACTACAAGCATATAACAGCAGATTTGAATTGATGGAGGACCAAATTAGTGAAATTGAGGAAAACATCTGAACTTGAAAAGACAGAAGAAGAGAAAGTGAAAAGAATGGGGAAAATGTAACAAGTCTCAGGGAATTGAATGACATCAGGAAATGCACAAATATATGTATTATAGGTTTCTCAGAAGGGGAAGAGAACAGAAAGGGGGCAGAAGAATATTTGAGGAATTAATGACTGAAAACTTCCCAACCCTTATGAAAGATATAAATATCATGTCCAAGAAAGACAATGCACCTACAGACTAAATCCAAACAGATTTACTCCAAGACACCTACTATCCAGAATGACAAATATCAGAGATGAAGAGAGGATTCTGAAAGCAGCAAGAGAAAAGCAAAGCATCACATAAAAGGGAACCCCAATAAGACTAAGTGCTGATCTCTCATCAGAAACCTTGGAGGCAAGAAGAAAGTGGTATTTAAATATGATGTATTTAAGGTACTGAAAAAGAAAAACTGCCATCCAAGAATTCTTTATGCAACAAAACTGTCCAAAAATGAGGGTGACTCTCACAACACCAACAGAGGAAGGCCAAAAATCTATCCAAGGGAGCTGCTTTGGGGATCTGCAGAACAGGAAAGTGCTGCACATCATCCAAGAGGGAGAGGAACAGAAAGACAAGCCAAACAAAAACCATGAGGTACTTGCCCCTGTGTCTGGGAACAGCACATATAACCCACTCTCAAGGTGAATAGCCTCAGTGAAACCCCTGGTTCACTGCAGCCAACTGAATGGGACAAAACATTCAGGGGTCAGGTAGAGGGTGGAGGGTGAAGAGTGGTTTCTCTTCAGTGAGTATGGCCAGGTGAGCCCCGTTTGAATCTCAAAAAAGACCCCAGCCAGCACTGAAGCAGCCCTAGGGAGAGGGGAGAGGGGATCTGGTCAGGCAGGATGCTATATCCAACCACCCTGGAAGAGAGAGGAACTACCAGTGAGGAGGTAGTGGGAGACAGGTGCCTAACCAGCCAGGGAGAGAAGGAAGCTAGGAAAAATGAACAGCAAACTGTTAGAAGTCCAACTCACCTGAAGGAAAGTGGGTGGGGAGATCAGATAAGCTTTCAGAAGCCTACTTAACCTGTGGAGCTCAGTGGAGAAATGTCTGCATATACAAGATCCCTGGTTTAATTCCTGGTAAGACCTAAGAGAAGGGACCCAGAGAGTGATAAACCAAGTTTCAAGTACCCAGTTGGCAACTTATGGCAGGGAACCTAGAAACTGAGATTTTTCTTTTTTTAAGTTTTTTTTAAACCTGTTAATTTTAATTGTTTATCATTTTTTGAAATTTTTTTAATTCTTTATTTTAATCGCTGAAACTGGGTACCTTACCTGTGGAAGGCAGGCTGCAGGGCGATTGATTGATGAGCACCAGCAACCTGAGACAGTTTCTAGGGGCCTAAGAGGCCTGTTTTTCTGGGTTGTTTTGTTTTGTTTTGTGTTTTGATTTTTGTCTTTTCTCTTTCTTTCTTACCTTCTTTTCTTTTCCTTTTTCTTCCCCCTAATTTCTTTATTTCTTTTCTTTCTTTCATTTTCTCCTCTTCTATTGCTTTTCTTTCATTCCATCTTTTCTTGTTTATTCATTTTTTTCTTCTTCTCTTCTCATCTTTCCAGACTTATTTTATTCTATTTTTTTCTTGTTTCATTTTTTTCTTCCACCATTTTTATTCTTATTCCTATGTGTTTTTTATGAGTTTTCACTCTTATTACTTATTTTCCTGGATCTTTTATGGTAACTTTTCTATCTTTTTTATTATTACTATTATTCTTTTGTTCTTTTTCTCTCTTTCCTTTTCTATGGTCTTAATATTTTTTCAAGGGAACATAGACAACTACAAGAATATAGAATAAGAGGAATCAACTATCAAAAAGTAACCTTACCGCTAAATAAATAAATAAAACCCTAAAATAGAAAGAGAAGCTAACCATATGAATAAATCCACCCAGATAAACAGATGCCTAGACACCAACAAAAAATTACAAGCCTTAATAAGAAACAGGAAAAATAAATTAAAAAAATAAGACACTGGAAGACATGACCAGGTCTAATGAACAAACTAAGAAATAGGAGGAAATGCAGAATGTGGAAAAACTAATCAAGGATATCCAAACAAATATTATGAATCAACTTAATAAAGTGAAGGAAGAGATAAAGGATATTAAGAAGACACTGGGGAAACATACTGAAGAAATCATAAACATATATAAAAAGATATCAGATCTGATGGTGATGAATGGCACAATGCAAGAAATCAAAAACATGCTGGAAGCACATAACAGCAGATTTGAACAGGCAGAGGAAAGAATTAGTGATGTTGAAAATAGTACATCTGAAATCAGACAGAGAGTAGAACAGATAGATGAAAAAGAAAAAAATCAGCAGGGACTCAGGGAATTGAAAAACAGCACAAAATGCACAAACATACTCATTATGGGCATCCCAGAGAGAGGAGAGAAGGTAAAGGGGCCAGAATGAGCTTGGAGGAAACAATGGCTGAAAATTTCCCAACTCTTTTGAGGGACATGGACATATATGTCTAGGAAGCTCAGCACACCCCAAACAGTATAAATCCTAACAGGCCTACCCTGAGACATATACGTATCAAATTGTCAAATGCTAAAGACAAAGAGAGAATACTGAAAGCAGCAAGAGAAAAGTTATCCATTATATAGAGGGAAAACTCAATAAGATTAAGTGCTGATGTCTCATCTGAAACCAGAGAGGCGAGAAGACAGTGGTATGACCTAGTTAAGGTGCTAAAAGAAAAAAACTGTCAGCCAAGAATTCTGTATCAAGCAAAGCTAGCATTCAAAAATGAGGGAGAATTCAAAATATTCACAGATAAACAAGAAATCTGCCCTTCAAGAAAGACTAAAGGGAATTCAACAAATTCAGAAAAACTGAAATTATACAAAGTAATTTCTCTGACCACAATGGAATGAAGCTGGAAATCAGTACAGGGCAGAGAACCAAAATAGGCACAAAGATATGGAAGTGAAGCAACAAACTCTTAGACAATCAGTAGGTCAAAGAGGATATTGCAAAAGAAATCAGTAACTATCTTGAAACAAATGAAAATGATAACACAACATATCAAAACCTATGGGATGCAGCAAAAACTGTACTGAGAAGGAAATTCATAGCCATAAATGCATATATCAAAAAAGAAGAAAGAGCTAAAATCAAAGCCCTAACTGCACACCTGGAGAAATTAGGAAAAAAACAAGCTAATCCCAAAGCAAGCAGAAAAAGGAAATAATAAAGGTTAGAACAGAGCTAAATTAAATTGAGAATAAAAAAAAAGATACTAGAAAAAAATTAAACAAACTGAAAGCTGGTTCTTTGAGAAGATTAATAAAATTGACAAACTCTTGGCTAGAATAATAAAAAAGAGAGAAGATGCAAATACATAAAATTAAAAACCAGAAAGGGGATATCAATACTGATTCCACAGAAATAAAGAGTATCATAAGAGGATACTTTGAAAAATTGTATGCCAACAAGATGGATAACTTAGATGAAATGGACAAATTGCTAGAAACACACAATCAGCCTACATTGATAAAAAAAAAGAAATTGATGAACTCAACAGACCAATCACAAGTAATAAGATTGAATCAGTCATCAAAAACCTCCCAACTAAGAAGAACACAGGACCAAATGGCTTCACAAGTGAATTCTACCAATCACTCCGGAAAGAACTAACACCAATCCTTCTTGAACTCTTCCAAAAAATAGAACTGGAGGGAACATTACCTAACTATTCTGTGATGCCAACATCATGCTAATCCCAAAGCCAAATAAAGACACCACAAGAAAGGAAAACTACAGACCAATCTCTCTAATGAATCTGGATACTAAAATCCTCAACAAAATACTTGGTAATCATATTCAACAACACATCAAATGAATTATATACCATGAACAACTGGGTTTCATCTCTGTATGCAAGGATGGTTCAACATAAGAAAATCAAGAAAAAGATATAAAAGGCATCCAAACTGAAAAAGAAAAAGTAAAATGTTTAATATTTGCAGATGACAAGATTCTATATATAGAAAGCCTTGAGAAATCTGCAACCAAGCTTCTAGAGCTGATAAACAAGTTGAATAAAGTGGCAGGATACAAGAGCAGTATGCAAAAATCAGTAGCATTTCTGTACACCAATAATAAGAAATCTGAGGAGGAAATCAAGAAAGAAATTCCATTTACAAGAGCAACTAAAACACTCAAATACCAGGAATAAACTTAACTAAAGATGTAAAGGACTTGTACTCAGAAAACTACACAAAATTGTTAAAGGAAATCAAAGAAGACCTAAATAAATGAAAGAACATTCCATGTTCATGCATTGGAAGACTAAACATCACTAAAAGTCTGTTCTACCCAAATTGATTTACAGATTTAATGCAGCCCCAATAAAAATTACAACAGCTTTTTTCACTGATTGGGAAAACTAGTTATGAAATTTATTTGGAAGATCAAGGGGCCAAAATAGCCAAAAACATATAAAAAAAAAAAAAAAAACCTTGGAGGAATCATGCTATTTGACTTTAAAACATAGTACAAAGCTACAGTGGCCAAAACTTCATGGTATTGGCACAAGCATAGACATACTGACCAATGGAACCAAATTGAGAGTTCTGACATAGATCCTTGCATATACAGTCAAATGATACTCAACAAGGCCACCAAGCCCACTCAACTGGGATAAGACCTCTTCAACAAATGGTACTGTGAGAACTGGATATCAATATCCAAAAGAATAGAGAGGACCACCATCTCACTGCCTATGGAAAAATTAATTCAAGATGGATCAAAGATCTAAATATAAGAACCAAGACCATAAAGCTCCTAGAAGATAATGTAGGGAAGCATCTACAAGAGCTTGTAGTAGGAAATGGTTACATAAACTTTATATGCAATGCAGGAGTAGTGAAAGATAAAATAGATAAATGGAACCTCCTCAAATTTAAAAACTTTTGCACTTCAAAGGAGTTTATCAAGAAAGTGAAAAGGCAGCCTACTCAATAGGAGAAAATATTTGGTAACCATTTATCTGAAAAGGCCTACTACCCGCATATATGAAGGAATCTATATCTCTAAAATAAAAAGACAAACAACCCATTTTAAAAATGGGCAAGAGATTTTAATAGAAACTTCTCCAAAGAAATACAAATGGCTAAAAAACACATGAAAAGATGGTCAACATCAGTAGATATTAGGGAAATGCAAATCAAAACTACAATGAGATATCATCTTAAACCTATTAGACTGGTGGCTATTTAAAAAATAGAGAACTACAAATGTTGGAGAGGATGTAGAGGAAAAGGAACACTCATCCACTGCTGGTGGGAATGTAGAATGGTGCAGCCATTGTGGAGGACAGTTTGGTGGCTCCTTGGGAAGCAAACTATAGAACTGCCACATGATCCAGCAACCCCACTGCTGGGCATATACCCAAAAAAATTGAAAGCAGGGACATGAACAGATATGTGCACACCAATGTTCATAGCAGTATTATCCACTATTGCCAAAAGTTGCAAGTAACCCAAGTGTCCATCAACAGAAGAATGGATAAGCAAATTGTGGTATATACATACAATGGACTATTACTCAGCTGTAAGAAGGAATGCAGTATTAACACATGGGACAACATGGAGGAATCTTGAAGACCTTATGTTGAGTGAACTAAGCCAGCCACTGAAGGACAAATATTACATGACCTCACTGATATGATTTAAGCATATTGTGTAGACTCATAGTGCAAGAGTCCAGAAGATATGTTATAAGGAGATAGAACAGGAATAGAAGGTGGTCAGCCAACACTCAATATGGGCAAAACCTATGATAAAGGGGAAGGGGGTAGTTGGGCAGTGATGGGGATGATAGTGGTAGAGTGATGTGATTGGGTTCGATGGTGCAGGAATGTAAAGGGTGGGGGAGGTGGGATGAATTACCCATGGAACTCAGGGGAGGGTTGGAGGAAGGAGCATGTGAACTCTGAAGATTTGCAGGTCTGTGGTTAAAATTACAATGGTGGGAATGTTGTTTTCACAGATAAGTCAGGGGAGGGTTACTGGTGCAGGGCATTGGGGGCTTATATTCAGGATAGGGCAAACCTGGGGCATGCTTCTATGGAATATGAAAGTGCTTATCTTGTCATAGAGCGTTATCTCAGTTGAAGAGACCCACACAATAAACAAGAAAATATTAAACTCCCATTCTGGGGAGTCCTGTTATGTTCTCAATTAGAAGGGAAAGAATCTCTCGAGAACATAGGCAATGCCTAATAAAAGAAAACAGACCAATATATCAAGTCCTCAATATTACTGCATGTAACTATGAACCTTATTCTTCAAAAACAGAAACTTAGTGGTTACCATAGGTACCAAGGGGAGGGGGAAGGAATAATAAACCAGATGGAATATAGGGCAATTTTAGGGCATTGAAATTGTTCTGCATGATCTTGCAATAATGGATACAGGCCATTTCAGATTTTGTCAAAACCTATAAAAGTGTATAGTGCAAAATGCAAACCATAATGTAAACCAATGACCACAGTTTATAGCTATGCTTCAATATTTGTACATCAATTATAACAAATGTACCATATATGTGTAATGTGTTATTAATAGGAGAGAGTCAGAAAGGGAAAGGGGGGTGGGTATATGGGAATCCCCTATATTTTCTGTGTGACTTTTCTGTTACCTAAAGCTTCTTTGAAGATAATGTGAAAAAAAATATGACACTGGGTGAGCATACTGAAGAAATTGTCACTGTACATAAAAGATAACAGATCTTATGGTAATGAAAGACACAATGAAAATTTTTCATTATATAATTAGTTTTTATTTTTTATTTTTATATTTTATTTGTTATTTTTATTGTTATTATTTTATTTTCCTATTATTTTGTTTTGTGGGTTTTTTTTGGCTTTTGGGGGAAGGTTTTGGATCTCAGAAGGGTCATAATGTGGCAGGGGAGAATCACTGGTGCCGGGTATAAGTGGAGGTGGGATGTGTGGGGAGGGGGTGCACCTGGGGCACACCTCTATGGAATATGAATGTGTTTATGTGGTCATGCAATGATATCTCAGGGGGTAGAGACCCACACAATAAATGATGGAATATTGAATTCCCATCCTGGGGAGTACTGCTACATTCTCTAATAGAGTGGCAAAAATCTTTACAGTACATGGGCACAGGCCAATAGGTCAGCCCATTGAAATTGATGCTTGTACTATTGAACTTCATTCTTGTGAAATTGAAACTTAGTCTAGTATTATATATTACCTAAGAATTACCTCCTGAAAGCCTCCTTGTTGCTCAAATGAGGCCTCTCCCTAAGCCAAATTCACAATATAAACTCACTACCTCGACCCCCTTTCCCCCGACCCCAGCTTGAGACATGACTCCTGGGGATGAGCCTCTCTAGCACCAAGGGATTATTACCAAGTGCCAACTAGCAATGCATTTGGAAAAAGACCTTGACCAAAAGGGGGACTATTAAATACAAATGAGTTTTTATGGCTAAGAGATTGCAAAGTGAGTTGAGAGGTGATTCCAGAGGTTATGTTTATGCATGTCTTAGTAAGATCTCACTGACTGCCACAGTAAACAGTGCCTCAAGCTGGGGTGCTCCTGAGGGCTCTAGAGATATCTAGACACTATAGGCAGGGCAGACAATCCCAGGACTTTGGCACCCTGTCAGTGAGCCTTACCTTGGAATATATGATAACCTATCTTCCCAATGTATCAGAGTTAGACTTAATTTCAAATATATATGCCTTTTTATTTGAACCTATAATTAGTACTATACCCAATAAATATATGTTCCAGAGACTTAAATCTTTGGTCTATTCATATTCCAGTTGAGCCCTGAATCTCAGCAGAGTTGCAGCCAACACCTACTCTCCAGTTCATTCAACTCCCCCAGGACAACTAACAAAAGAATGATGATGGACAATGTCCATCCCAAAAACAAAAAGTATCTACAACTGCAAGCAAGACAGTTCCAACCATTGGCCCCATGGGATCTAAGCCCCCTCTCAATCAGAAGCAGAATGCGCATCACCATCCCAAAATCCTCAAGACTGAGGAATGAACAAATATAAGGGGGAATGCAACTATGGGCTAAAGTAGACTTATTATTATTATAGCAATATAATATTTGTGTCATTGAAATAAAGGCAGTGGCCACCAGAGGTTCTGAGGGGAGGGAAAGGGAAGAATAGGTGTAACATGGGACATTTGGGGGACATTGGAATTGCTCTGCATAACATTGCAATGATGGATACAGACCATTACACATTTTGTCAAAACCTACAAAATTGTGTGGGGCAAAGTGTAAACTATAATGTAAACTATAATCCATGGTTAGTAGCAATGCTTCAATATGTGTTCATCAACTGTAACAAATGTACCACACTAATGAAAGATGTTGTTAATGTAGGAAAATGTGGGAGGGGAAGGGGTTGGGCCTATGGAAATCCTCTATATTTTTTATGTAATATTTATGTAATCTAAAGCACTTTAAAAATAAAAATAAAATGTTTTTAAAAAGAAATATAAAAGTGGAAAAAATGAGAGTGAGTTTAAAATCTTCACAGACAAAGAAAAACAGAGTTTGTTACCAAAAGACCAGTTTTGCAAGAGATACATAAGGGAGTGCTACAGACTGAAAGGAAAAGACAAGGGTGAGAGACTTGGAGATGAGTGTGGAAATGAAGATTATTAGTAAAGGCAACTTGAAGGGTAAAAAGACAACAGGAAGATATGACAATGGAAAAGCGAAAGGATAAAATGTACAAAGTAAGTAATGTCTTTACAGTAATAACATTTAACATTAATGGATTGAACTCCCCAATCAAAAGACAGAGATTGACAGAATGGATTTTTAAAAATTGAGCCACCTATATTCTGTCTGCAAGAGACTCACCTCAGATGTAAGGATACAATCAGGTTGAAAGTGAAAGGTTGGAAAAAGATATTCCATGCAAATAGTAATCAAAAAAGGTCTGGAGTAGTGATACTAACCTCAGACAAAATAGATTTCAGATGAGCAACTGTTTCATCAGAGATGAAAAAGATCATTATACATTAATAAAAGAGGAAATTCACCAAGAATAAATAACTATAATAAATGTCTATGCATCTGACCTCAGTGCCCCAAGATACAGGAGGCACACGCTGTCAAAACTGATGGGAAAAATAGATGTCTTTATAATAATAGTTGGAGACTTCAATACACCACTCTTAACATTGGAGAGAACTTTGGGACAAAGCATCAATAAAGAATCAGAGAGCTTGAACAATATGATAAATTAACTAGACCTAATACTCTAATACAGAGTATTACCCCCAAAACAACAAGACATACATTCTTTTCAAGTCCTCATGGATCATTTTCCAGGATAGACCATGTGTTGAATCACAAAACAGTTCTCAATAAATGTAAAGAGATTGAAATTATACAAAACACTTTCTCTGATCACAATGCAATAAAGCTAGAAAACAAAAAATGGACAGGAAGAGGAAAATTAATAAATGGACAATAAACAACTCACTCTCAAATAATCAGTGGGTCAAAGTAGAAATTGCAAGAGAAATCAGCAAGTATCTCAAGATGAATGAAAATGAGAACACAGCATATCAAAACCTATGGGATACAACAAAAGCAGTGCTGAGAGGGAAATTTATAGCCCTCAATGCTTACATTAAAAAAAAGAGCTAAAATTGAAGACCTAACTGAACACCTGGAGGAACTAGAAAAAGAATCCCAAACCAAGCTGAAGGAAAGAAATAGTAAAGATCAGTGTAGAAATAAATGAAATTGAGAACAACAAACACACACACACACACACAAAAAAAAAAAAAAAAAAAAAAAAAAAACAATAGAGAGAATCAGTGAAACCAAAAGTTGATTCTTTGAGAAGATTAGCAAAAGCAATAAACCTTTAGCTAGACTGACAAAGTGAAAAAGAAGGAAGGTGCAAATAAATAAAATCAGAAATGAGAGGGGGGACATTAGCACTGAAATGAAAGATCATAAGAAGATACTATGAACAGCTGTACACCAAGAAACTAGAGAACAGAGATGAAATGGGCAAGTTCCTAGAAACACAAAAACAACATGCACTAACCCTAGAAGAAATAGAAGACCTCAACAAACTAATCACAAGTAAAGAGGTCGAAGCAGTCATCCAAAACCTCCCAAAGATGAAAAGCCCAGGTCCAGATGGCTTCACAGGTGAATTCTAGCAATCATTCAAAGAAAATATACCAATCTTGATCACGCTCTTCCAAAAAAAAAAAAACTGAACAAGAAGGAACACTACCAAACTCATTCTATGAAGCCCTCATCATCCTAATACCAAAACCGGGTAAAGATACTACAAAGAAAGAAAATTACAGACCAATTTCTCTAATGAATATAGATGCAAAAATCCTCAGCAAAATACTTGCAAACCGAATCTAAAAGCACATTGTATTAGTCAGCCAAAAGGGTGCTGATGCAAAATACCAGAAATCTCTTGGCTTTTATAAAGGGTATTTATTTGGGGTAGACGCTTACAGTGACCCGGCCATAAACATAAATTACTTCCCTCACGAAAGTCTGTTGCCACGTGTTAGAGCAAGATGACTGTCAAAATTTGCAAGCGTTCAGGTTCCTTCTCCTTTTTAAAGCTCTGTGGTCCTGGCTTCTTCCTATCTCAGCTGTAGGTTGGTATAAGACACAGCTCTTTCCCTGGGGCTCATTTCTTTCCAGGCTCAGCTGCTCAGTTCCCTTCACAAGTTCAGCTGTAAACTGTAAAGTGAACGGCTCGTCTTCCTGGGGCCTCTGCTGTGTCTAATGGAGCCTTCTTTCTCTCCTCACGTATCTGTTTCTCTGTGTTTACTTTCCGGGGCTCCAGCATCAAAACTCCAACTCTCTCCTCTGCCATGCAATGTCCTACTAACATGGCCAAAGCAAAGCCCTCATCATGATTTAATCAAGTAAAAATGAAACCTCTGGATTTAATACAGTCTAAGGGGAACATGCCCAGAGGAATAGGCCAGTTTACAAACATAATCCAATATCTATTTTGGCATTCATAAATAGTATCAAACTGCTACCCACATTAAAAGAATTATACCATGATCAAGTGGGTTTATCCCAAGGATGCAAAGGAGATTCAACACAAGAAAATCAATTAGTGTCTTAAACTACATTATAAATTGAAGAAAAATCACATGATCTTCTCAATTAATGCAGAAAAGACATGTGACAGAATCCAGCATCCCTTCTTGATAAAAACAGTACAAAAGATAGGAATAGAAGGAAGCTTTCTGAACATGGTAAAGTAATATATGAAAAACCCACAACTAGCATTGTGCTCAGTGGTAAAAAATTAAAGTTAAAATTAAAAAACCTGAAAGCTTTCCCATTGAGATCAGGAAAAAGACAAGGATGCCCACTGTCACCACTGTTATTCAATGTTGTGCTAGAAGTTCTAGTTAGAGCAATTAGGCTAGATAAAGAAATAAAAGGCACCAAATAGGAAAGGAAAACTGTCACTATTTGTTGATAATATGATCCTATAACTAGAAAATCCTGAGAAATCCACAACAAAGCTATCAGAACTAATAGACCAGTTGAGCAAAATGGCAGATTCAAGATTAATATCAAAAGTCAATAGAGTTTCTGTACACTACTGATGAGCAATCTGTGGAGGAAGTCAGAAAAAAAATTCTATTTATAATAGCAACTAAATAACTGATTTACAGATACAACACAATCCTAACAAAAATCTAACAGCCTTTTTTACAGAAATAAAAAAGGCAATTATCAAATTTATTTGGAAGGGTAAGAGGCCCAAAATAGCCAAAAATATCTTGAAAAAGAAAAACAAAGTTGGAGGACTCTCATTTCCTGACTTTAAAGCATATTATCTACCTACAGTGGTAAAAATAGCATGGTATTGTCATAAAGACAGACATATTGACCAATGGAACTGAATCAAGAACTCAGAAATAGACCCTCATATCTACAGTCAAGTGATTTTTGGCAAGGCTGTCAAGCTCTCCAAGCTGGGCCAGAACAGCCTGTTCAACAAACGGTGTTAGGGCTGGATATCCATATCCAAAAGAAAGAAAGAAGACCCCTATCTCATACCTTATAAAAAAATTAACTCAAAATGGATCAAGAACCTAAATACAAATGCCACACCATAAAGTTTCTCAAAGAAAATATAAGGAAACATCTTCAAGATCTTGTGGTAGGTAGTAGTTTCTTAAACCTTACATCCACAGTACTAGCAACAAAAGAAAAAATAGATAAATGGGACCTCCTCAAAATTAAGCACTTTTGCTCTTCAGTAGACTTTGTCAGGAAAGTAAAATGGCAGCCTACTCAATGGGAGAAAATATTTGGAAACCACATATCTGACAAGATTTTGATAACTTTATCAAAAGAGATTATACAGCTCAACAATAAAAGACAAGCATCCCAATTTAAAAAATGGGTAAGATCTCAATAGCCATTTCTCCAAAGAGGAAATACGAATGGCCAAAAGGCAAATGAAAAAAAATGTTCAGCATCACTAGCTATTAAGGAAATGTGATCAAAACTACAATGAGGGGGGATGGATGTGGCTCAAATGGTTGGGCGTCCGTCTCCCATATGGAGGGACCCGGGTTAGATACCCGGGACCTCCCGGTAAAAAAAAAAAAAAAAAAAAAAAAAACTATAATGAGATACTATTTCACACCTTATAAAATGGCTATCATAAAATTTTTTTAAAAAATGAAAACAGAAAACTACAAGTGCTGGAGAGGATGTGGAGAAATAGGAACACTCCTTCCCTGTTGGTGGGAATGTAGAATGGTGCAGCTTCTGTGGAAGTCAATTTGGCAGTACTTCAAGAAGCTGAATATAGAACTGCCCTATGATCCAGCAATCCCATTACTAAGAATATATTCAGGGGAAACAAATTTTTTAAATAATATTTCAATAAAATTTTATTTAAAAAGAAAAAAAAAAGTGAATGGAAAAGCCTTTGCTGAACATTCAAACCTCTCTCCCCAAAGAGGCGCGCTGAGTTTCATTTATCCATGTAATAAGCACTGCATTTTAACAAAATGTGAAATGAGGAAGAAATCAGGAAGAACGCGGCACTCTGCGGGGTCAAGAGTCGGTGCTTGTCCTGCGAGTCCCCTCCCGGCTCCTATGGCCGTGCCAGCTGGCCCGGGGTGCGCCCAGGAACTGACTCGTCCCTGGACCAGCCCAGCAGCCTCCGCCTGCTGGCGCCGTGCCCAGCCGAGCTTTCGCCTCCTGCCGCGCGGTTCTGCTTCCTATCCTCCAAGTGTAAGTGCTTTTTAATTGGCCTTCATCACTTCCCCAATTTGACTACAACCATTACCGGCTCCTTGACGACATCTCCCGCACCTGGAGTCCTAGCGCCACTCCTTTGCCCAGACCAGGCCCACCTCAGCCCAGTTCCCCTAGCATCCGTTTATTTAAAATATTCCTTAACAGCCAGTGACTCCATCTAGTCTGTTTTCATTTCGCGATCCCTCAGGCAGAAGCTTATTGTTGTTTGTCTGGCACGTTTTCAACCCTGTGTCTGATGGGGGTGAGGGGTGGAGGAGTGGGAGAGAAATAACCTGACAAAGAGGGTATGCCTAGAGAGCAAAAATATAATATGTGGAATGGATTTTTAAAATAACTAGCTGAAATGGAAAAAATTAAAACAGTGGATTGGGGGAAGAACCATAGACTAGAGTGGACTTAATGGTATTCTGTTGTAGACATAATGTGATTCAAGCAATAGAAGAAATTATAACATTAATGTGGAGCCAGTGGCCACAGGACGCTTTTGGGGCAGGGAAGGGAAAAGCAGTTGTAGTACAGGTGCTTTTTCAGGACTCTGGAATTATCCTGAGTGACATCACAACGACAGATATAGGCCATTTTACATCAGCATATACCATGCAGAACTGTGTGGGAGAGAGTGTGGTATACAATGTGAACTATGGTCCATGCTTAGTGGCAAAGCCCCAGGATGTGTTTATCAATTGCAGGTAATGTGCCACATTAATGAAGAATGTTTATGTGGGAGGTTGTGGGAGGTGGGGAACATGGGAATCCCTGTAATTTTTGTGTAACATTTATGTAATCTAAGCATCTTTTAAAATTAAAAAAAAAAAAAAAAATCACTAGCTGAGATTTTGGAAGGGGGTGCTTTTTTTCCCCATCTTTAATTTATTGTTTAAAAATAAAACTACTTCTGTCTAGGGGAAGAAAATCCAAGTATGGGCAGCTTTGACAGGGAGCAATCAATACCCAAAGGGCCTCCCCAGCCTAGGAGTCTGTTCCCAGCACCTGTGACTGGAGCTGGCTGAGCACTTTCCACCTTGCTGCCACCCACCCTGCCTCAGGGGCCACCCATCAACACTGCAGACCCTGACACCAGGCAGAGCCTCGGAACTGCAGCAGGTAAAGTTATGGAGTGGGGAGGCCTCTGTTTGAATAGTTTCAATCAAACCTGATCAGTAGAAAAGAAAAACATGCAGAGAGAGAGAGACACACACACACATACACACACATATATACACACTGATAGTTCTTAAAAGCAGGGTCCATGCTTTTGTGATAGGAACCTTTTCTCTCAGTATTCTCCCCAATTCCTGGGAGAGTTGATGCTCTATAATGCATGAGTAATGATGACTTGATCAATTAATTATAAAAGGATGAATGATGAAAGGTTAAATTAAAGATTATACAGCTTATTCCATTTAACAAGTATTTATTGAGCAACTACTATGAATGTGTCAGGTACCTTGCTAGGTGCAGCCCTTGCCCCTGAGAAGCTTACGGTCCACTAGGGAACACAGACAAGTAACAGTATCAGTGCACTGTGTTAAGCATCTTGGATGCTTTGGGATCACAGAAGGAGGGGTCCTGTCTAGGACTGGGAAGGGAAGAGGAGATGAGAGATGAGACTATAAACTGAGATCCCTTATTAGAACACAAGGGGTAAGGCCAAGGGTGTAGAGAAATGAGGATTGAGAAGTAAGGAGAAAGTTCTGCTTACAATTAGGCTGTGAGAAGGTCACAATAAGATAGATGGGGATACCCCATTCCCTGGTGAGACGGAGGCAGTGCTTTCATCCCTAGAGTAGGGGGTACTTGGTGAGAAGAATGAGAAACTTGCTGAGCTGGCACTTCCCTTGAAACCAGAAGGCACCCAAGACACTGAGAGAGTCCTCGCCACTCACCCACCACTTCCTCGCGGGTTTTTTACAAGGTGCAGAGTGAGGAATCCTGGGAACCACACAGCTAGGCAGAGAGACCTCCAGGGGCACAGAAAGCAGGGCTGGCAGGTGAGGGAAAGCTCTGCAGTCTCTTGCATATTTAGATCTCAGGCTCTGCCATAGATAATATCCAGACCCTGCCCACAGAACTTTGGAATCCACTGGTGAACTGAAGCTAACTAAAGCATGGCCCCTCCTACCCATCTCAACTCTGCAGCCCACCAAAGAGATGAGACAGAGGAAGGGCCTTGCACTCCTTTGGGCAAATATTATCTACTTCAGTCTCTCCAGCATATAATTTTTTAAATGATGTAATCAGGAAAAGGTGACCCACAATTTTTTAAAGAGTGGTGATGGTCATAGTACCTCTCTCTCTCAGGGTTGCTCTGATAATTAAACGAGTTGATAAATGTAAAGCACAACAGCGCTTGGTGCAAGGAAAATGATGGACAGGGCTGCTCCATGGGCAGTGGGAATTGTGCAGTTGTCAGGGCCCTATATTTCGAAGGGCCCTACTTGGTCATTTAGTGGTCTGCTGTGACCGTCTTCAAATTCTTAATTTTTTTTTTTTTAATAAGGGACTCCACATTTTCATTCTGCACTGGGTCCCAGAGGTTATGTAGTCAGTCCTAAAGCTATATGAGCATTTGCTTCTCTCTCAGCTTGCTCATCATCTGCTTGGGGAGGCCCATCTAGGGCTGGTCCATGTGTGATAAACTCTCATAAATTGGGTTCCTCTCCTTCAGAGTACTTAGTTTGTAATTCTGCTTTAGTTACTGTGATTATTTAATTAATATTTATCTCCCCACTAATAAATAAGCTCTGTAAGAGCAGGGACTTATTTTATCACTGAACCATTGTATTCCATCCATAAGTGTCTTAAAGTGAAGTTGAGAAAAAGTTTTAGTTTTTGTTTTTTTAGTATTTGTTAAACATAAATCCTCTTGTTTCTCTCCCTTCCATATTCTAAAGCAGAAATGTTGCCCGGTTATTTTCCCTTATGTTGGGCTAAACTACATATTGGGAAATCCACCTTTTTCTTAGAGGTTGAGAAATTAAACCAAATGAAACTTACTTTAGTGCTCTTTTTCTAAGGTGTAGCAATCCATCAGGTGAGTAAAATTTTAAGTCTTTCTGAGTACTTCCCAAGCATGTTTAACGTTTGATTAGCATTTTCCTGACTAAATGTTAACCAATCTGGGTTTAAGTTTTCTCATCTCTAAAATGAGCTGTTGGACCAGATGATCTTAGTCCTACTGATGTGAAAGTGCACAATATTGAGCCTGCAATGAAGAAAACATGGGAGTAATTCCAGGTATGTGCTACTTTGAAAAAAGGAAAATAATTTTACTATGAAAACAATTTAGGATCTCGGATCTAGTAGAGCAAAGGAACCTACCTAAGCCATTATTATGTTTGGGGATAAAAATTGATACAAAGTTCTTAGAAAATATGGCCTTTTCTCAGTAACTTGTACCTAAAGATAAAATTCTCTTTGGCTAACAGAAATGCAAATATCCAGCCCCTGAAATATTAGTTGACAATTTGATTTAACAAAAAAACTAAATACATAGTGAAGCTGTCAGTTTGGATGAGGGTAAGTTAAGCTGTGGTCGACTGAATTAGAATGGGTCTTTTTTTACGTAATTTTTTTCTTTATTTTTAAAGGAGCTTTAGATTACAGACTGTTACATTGAAAATATAGGGAATTCCCATATGCCCCACCCCCTTCCCCGCACACACTTTCCCCCATTAACAACATCTTTCATTAGTGTGGTACGTTTGTTACAATTGATGAACACGTATTGAAGCATTGCTACTAACCATGGTCTCTAGTTTACATTATGGTTTACACTTTGCACTGTACAATTTTATAGGTTTTGACAAAATGTATAATGTCTCATATGCTTCTACACATCTCAGGAGGATCTCACTGTCTGCCACAGTAAACAGTGCCTCAAATGGCAGGGCTCCTGGGGGCTCCAGACACATCTAGACCCTGTAGGCAGGGCAGACAGCCCCAGGAGATAGGCACTTCTTAGTGAGCCTTACCTTGGGATATATGATAACCCATCCCCCAATGTATCAGAGTTAGACTCGTTTATAATTTTCGCACATATGGTTCTTCTATCCCATTTATTTGAACCTATAATTAGCACTATACCCATTAAATATATGTCCCAGAGGATGGGTCTTAATCCTGTCGTCAGGAGGTCTCATAAAGAGAAAGTCACAGGTAGGAGCCAAAAGCCAGAAGTCAGCTAAAACCCAGAAGAGAAAGGAGAAGATATCACCATTTGACAGGAAAGCGAAGGAACCTTAAGGATTCCTTAAATCTTTAAGTGGTTTAAGACTTAAGGCATTGGGAAGTGGTTCTGGCTCAAGCAATTGAACTCCCTGCCACATGGGAGGTCCCGGGCTCTGTTCCCGGTGTCTCCTGAAAAAGGAAGAGGAGCACACAGCAAACTCAAACAATGAGGGGGTGAGGAGAAATAAATGAAATAAATCTTTAAAAAGAAAAAGATTTAAGGCATCTACCAGTGGTTTAAGTTTTAAAGCATAAAAATATTGATGGGGAAAAGATTATGAATTGTCTAACCAAAAAAATAATAAAAATTGGCTATGACAATATACAGTAAAGTATATTTTTAGAAACTGCTAACGAGCATAAGGGCTTGTAAAAATAATAAGATTGGTTCTTGTCTGGATAATCTCAAAGCTCTAGATAAAAAGAATTAAGGGTAGTCAACTTACATACCCTACTGGTGGGAAAACCAAATGGTACGATGATTCTGGAATGCAAATTTGCAATATAGATGAACTGCCCTAAACATCTTCATATACTTTGAACCAGAAACTCCACTTTTAGGAACTTAGCTTAAAGACATAATTAGTTTCCCAGGCAGCTATGACAATTACTACACAATGCGTTGTCTTAAACAATGGGAATTTATTGTCTCCCAGTTTAGGAGCCTGGAAGGCTGGTTTCCTCCTGGGTCTGGCAATCCTTAAGGTTCCTTGGCTTCCCTGTCAGATGGTGATATCCTCTCCTTTCTCTTCTGGGTTCTAGCTGACTTCTGGCTTTTGGTTCCTCCCTGTGGCTTTCTCTTTATAAGACCTCCCACAAGAGGATCAAGGCCCATCCTGACTCAGTTGGCCACCACTTAACCAAAAATAACATCTTCAAAAGGTCCTCTTCATAATGGGTTCACACCCACAAGAATGGGATTAAGATTAAGATATTTGTTTTTCTAGGGTACATAATTCAATCTGCCACAAGAAGAATATTGAAAATCTATGAAAAAAGAAAATAAAGAAGAAATAAAAGAAATTTTAAAAGAAAACAATAAAAATATAAATAACTCAATAAATTAAAAGTAAAAAAATAGAAATATATGTATAAGCTTGTTCAATACAATGTTATTTAACATCGTGAAAATGGACAACTGAAATGTCCAACTATATGGTATTGTGTTAAAAGAATACTCAAATCATTAAAATAATTATTTTGTTCCATATATGGCTCTAATATCCTAGTGTGAGATCTGTATGTAAAGACCTCCCATACTAATTATAATAAAAAATCTTCACTGTATAAAAAGCAAGTTTTAAAACATTGTGTAAACTCATTGAACAGTATACTTAAGAGCTGTGCATTTCACTGTGTACAAAATTTACCTCAAAAAAGAAAGAACCAAAACAAAGTATTGAACTTTAGTTCACAATGTACATGTTGAAATATTTATGGCTTAAGTCACTAATACCTGTACCTTTGACATGCTTCAAAAAAATACGATAAATCGATGGGTGGGTAGGCATATGGGTAGATAGAAAGATATGAAGTAGAGAAAATATAAAATTTTGATTGTGGAAAAAAACAACCTATATAATAGTAGCCTACTTTGGCTATGTGTGTTTTTAAAATTATATATATTATCCAACTTTTCTCCAAAGTCTATAAAAATTGAAGTTATGGAGGTGGTGTGAAGAAAGAGAGAAGGGAAGATTGAAAGAGTATACCAAAATATTGAAAGCCTACCTCATTCCCAAGTAGGAAGAGTGAAGAAAAAGAGGTATGTCCATGATCAAGCTCTTTAGACTTGTTAGAGTTAAGGTTAGGGCTAGGTCTTATATTCTTGAGATGATTGGCAGTGATTACTTTCTTTTATTTGGGGGCAATGAGAAACGAGATGATTCTTTCTCTAACAGTAATAGCCCAGGTAGCAAGCAAGCAAGCTTTTCATGATGTAGGGCAACATATAAAGACTGCAGAGACAACGATGGGAAATGGCCATCCCAGGGAACGGAGAGGGCCTGCATCTGCAGGCAGGATCATCCCACCCACCATATCCATGGGATATAAGCCCTCTGTCACTTGGAGTTGGAGTGGACATCACCATCCCAGTCGCCTCTGGATTGGGGGAAGAACTATGGACTAGAGTGGACTTGATGGTATTCTCTTGCTCACATATGGTGATTCTTGCAATGCAAGAAATTATAACAATGAGGTGGAGCCAGTGGCCACTTGACAGTTTTTGGCTAGGGAGGGGATGAGCAGTTGAAATACAGGGGCTTCTTTGGGAGTTGGAGGTTGTCCTGAGTACTGTTGTGGCAATGGATGTAGGCCATTTTAAATCAGCACACACCACTCATAACTGAGTGGGAGAGAGTGTGGTCTACAGTGTGAACTGTGGTCTATGGTTGGTGGCAAGGCTCCAGGATGTGTAAGTTCATTGAGGTTGGTGGGCCACACTATGGGAGATGTTTGTGTTGGATGTGGTGGGAGGTGTGGGAGGTGGGCAGCATGGGAATCCCAGTGGGTTCCATCTAATATTTTGGGTAATCTAAGCACCTCTTAAAATATATGTATATATATATATAAAAAATAAAAATAAATTTCCAAAAAAAATAAAAATAAAAAAATAAAGACTGCAGAGTATCAAAATATTGTGGTTCCTCTCTTTGTTGAAATTTATGTATATTTTCTTTGTAATTCCAAGCTTTTCATGTGATGATTTGTCTAGTAGCTTACCTTTTTTCATGGATGCAGGCAAATGGCTGAAAGTTTCAGCTGGTTGGGCAGAACTTGTTCAAAGCAATTCATTTCTCAACACCACCTGGAAACATCTAAAATGGCTGTTAGGGAAACCTTTAATGGATTCATGTTTTGAAAGGGCATGTACCAAAGATAGAAAGGCAAGTGAGAAACATCAGTAAGATTAGGACAGGAAAGTTAAATAGCACAGTGAGCTAAAGCTTAGGAGAAATTGCTAAGACAACACAAAGGTTAACTATGTTCAGATAAATCGATGAAACCACAAAGAATAAGCCCACATCCTGGGAAAGACTGTGTAATAGTAAAGTATGACTGAGAAAGAAGAGAACACAGGTCCTTGATGGCCTCTGCTTCACAAAAAAGAACATCCAGGTCGGGAAAAAAAAAAAGAAAAAATAGGATTTAGAGAAAATTGAACAGTTAGGTAAATTACAATGTTTCTTTCTTCAGCATATTATGCGGTCACTAAAAATTAAGTTTGTGAAGGGTTTTTAGTGACACGAAAAAACATGGCATAAGATGAAATGGGGGGGGTGGAGCAGGATACAAAATTTTACTCTCAAATGATCTCAATTTATGAAGCACTGAAATCAGAGGGAAAAAAATACCAATGGAAATATGCCAGAATAACACTAGTTGTCTGATTGGTAAGATTATGGGGATTTTTTTTTTTTTCTGTTATGCTTTCATAAACTTTAGAACAATGAATATTTGTTACTTTTATCATCAGAAAAGAGAAGTAGAAAACTAAAAGAAAAGCAAAATAGGAGCCCAAAATACTTGAGGCCATTGTAAGGCAGATGCAAGCCAGTATTAATTTAAATGAGAACAAGATTCTGGAGCTAGGAGTGGCAAGGAGGGAATCAGTGTGAGTAATTCCTAACGACTCATAAACATTAACAGACCAAAAAGCTTTGGGCACAAATATCTCAGGAAAACTCTTGATTTGATAGCTTTGAAAACTTGGAAAAGGTGATGGGAAAGGAACAGGCTGACTCAGTTAAACTTTATTCTGCCCAACACTCCCATAGATGTGAGCTTTGTCATGTTTGTGAGTATTACCAAAACTTGGTAGAAACAAGATGTAGCCTCCCTCTTCCTGGCACTTGGTGTCCCTGGGTCCCAATACAACCTACCTTTATTGAAGGGAGCCGGAAATTAAGACATGGGCTCTGTTTTTTTCTGGACCCAACTTTTTCTCCCAGATGCTTATTCATCACTGTGGTCTCAGTATTCTACAGTCTCCCTCTACTGGCCTCTTCCAGTCTCAACAGTGTTCTTGTCTGCCCCAACCCACCCCTTCTATCCATTCCCTCCAGTTTCTCTCTTACATAGCCCTATTTGGCCCTGGGCCACTAAAGGCCAGGCCTGGCAACATATTAGGATACTTTCCAAAGTGTGCTCGTCATAACTCCAAGATTCTCCATGACACTTCATGGCCAAAGGGATTGTTGAACTAAAATTTGAGAAACTCCCCTTTAGGAGCTTCTTAATCCCCATTAGCATATTAAAGATTTTGCAAATGCCCACAATAAAGAAACTTGATTAAATTTGACCATGTTTAATGAACTTCTCTTATGATGAAATATTTTGACTCCATTACCTGTTTACTTCAATGAATGAGTATTCTTGGAGTACACTTTGATAAGAGCTATATCAGAAGCTTCCTCACAAATTAACACTATGACCTCGAAATAAACTGTAGCTTCTGTGCTTTGGTCTAATATATTTGTGTTGGAACAAGGACACCAAGAGACCTTAGGGCATCAAGCTGTAGCCTCTGGCATCAAACTTCATGATGGACATCCAACCTGCCCAAATGGAAATGGAATCCATCCTACCACAGTTCACAGACTGGGGTCCTGGTCCAATCACTCCATTTCCATGATCTTTTCTCCTGAGCTATGTTCTGGTTCTTATACCTCTGATATTATCCCCCAAAGATGAACCTGAATAAAAACTCAATCAGCAGATATTAACAAAGAGTCATTCAATCAATCTGGTGTCCAGCCTTGTTCCCTACCTATCTTTTCCAGGGATTTTTAGAAGGGTTCTTAACATCTTCACTGCTTTTTTTGATGATTAACTATATTTTAGCTCGGTCATCACTTCAGGAACTTCTCCCTCGCCAGATCAGATCATCTGTAGTCTCTTATACCAAGTACCCCTCCATGCAGTACCTATCACAGTCACCATTTTACATTAATTTGTGTGAACATACAATTAATGTCTATCTCTCCCATTAATATGATTACACAATAAATTGCTGTGTTCCACACACTATGTAAATATTTCACATATATTTTTTTCCATTTAATCTTCACAGTTAAGCATGGAAGTAAGGACGTTCAACAGTTACCCCCATATTATAAATGAAGAAACTCAGGCTCATAGAATGTTGGGGAACTTGACCAAAGTAATATAACTTATAAGTGGCAGGCTAGAATTTAAATCGAAGCATTCTGATTCCAAAACCCTTATTCCTTAGCCACTAGGCTTCATTGTCTTGCACTAAACACTAAATTCCGTAAGAGAATGAATCATATCTGACTTTGTACAACACTGTATGTTTTATTATATTTTTGAATTAATAAATAAATGGATGAGTAGTCAAAATTCAAGAATAACATTCAAACACTTTAGAAATATACAATATATAAAGTAAAACTCTCCCATAATCCTACCACCTCCTCTCCCAGAGAAAACCATTTTCAGCAGTTTTTTAACAATCCCTTTTAAAGCCAAATTCCTTGGGCAGTTCTGATTTCATTAATTTCTGAGAGTTCATGAGAATATGAATTACTCCCTTAACATTGCCATTACATTGGTCCATTGTTTACTCACTTCACTTCTCCTATTCTCCCCACCACTACCACAAACATTCATGTTTTGCTTAATATTAACAGATGGTAGATAAACAGATGTTTATCATCAAAACAATAAACAACATTATTCATAATATCTTTATGATCAAGAAAAAAGGACTAAAGCCTGGATAAGAGGACAGTTATGTAGAATCAAAACTGAATGAATAACAAAACTGAAAAAGGAATAATTAATAGATGTTTAATCTGGAGACAGGTCCACAGCAGCATGCCACATAACTCTGTCCCTTTTACCAGCCTGTTCAACATTTCTAGCAACCATTTCAACCACTTCAATGAATTTCATGCTGATCATTTCTGTAGATAACACGCAACTGGGAGAGAGAGATAATATCTCCAGTCACAAAGTCAGTGTAATAGATGGAAATAATGGGTCAAAATCAACAAGATTAAATTTGGCAGGACTTAATAAAAAGTTTGAAGTTAAGTTCTAAAACTTAATATAAATTTATCTAACTTTAATAATATGCACTTAGAATGGGAGCCACATTTTCTTGTTAGCTTCTCAAAAAAAAAAGCTTAGATGCAGCCAAAGAATGATTACACAAACCAGACCTTAGTAACAGGAATGTCGTCAACAAACTTAGATGCGCAGGAAATGGCTATCTGCTATAACTCAGTTTATCTTCTGACTTTTTCTAGGTTGTTCCCTCTGACCCTAGGCTGAAACATATGTCTATTCTGCAGCCACTCTGGACCATATAACCCCCTGGGTAGGGAGGCACTTTCCTATCTGGCCTCCAGTATTTCTCCTTTGAGCATTAGGCCATCTGCTTTGACCTTCAATTACCTCCTTTATGCTTTCACGAGATTTCTCTAGTTCCATTTCCTTGTAGCTTTACTTTCTTTCCTGGTCTGTTCTTCTCTCTGGTTAGATTTGTCTAAAGCATGTCCGCTTCTTTGTACCCACCACAGGGACTACATAGTAAGTGTTCAATGAACGTTTGTCAAACTGAATGGAAGTACAGTTAAAGGAAGGCAAATTTTGTTTAGCAAAGCCACATTCCAAGAATCATTGTCCAAAGTAGAATGTTTGTGAATTAACCATCATTAAAGTCAAAGTGGTTTTAGTCAAAGGTTTTTAATAAAACAGTTCCTTACATGGTAAGGGAATTTGGCTAATCCATGACCAATAATAAGTCTTAATTCCAAAATTTTAATCCCTTTTAAATCCTTGTTCCAGTTAACACAACATTTTTTGTGCTTTTCCAAGAGCAATAAGAGAGTATCAAAAATCTAACATTCTCTCCTTCAGTTTGGCTCTTCTCTCTTTTGATCCACCATAGGTCTTTGGCCAAGATTCTGAGAATAGAAAATAGACCTTTCATTATGAAAAGAGCAAAATGTCTAGATCCTATTTCCTTAATTGGTTTTACCACAGTTTCCTCTCTCCTTCAGTGGAAGAGGGTAAATATGCTTACCCATCAGAATTCATTAACATTATTCTTATAACATGTCTGTAAAAAATAAGCATGCTTTTTATGTTTATCAAATTCTTAAATGTTGATATTTCACTTCTGTAACTTAGAGTATTTCACAAACTTCACATTCATCAGAGTGACATTTAAGGTGAAACATGGTCATTTTTGAACCAAGTTATAGTAAACTTAATGGGCTTTTTCTTTTCCTGTTTGCACTCCTCTTTTACTTACTTCTTTTCTAGATCTATCATTCTCATTAAATCGTCATAAAATATACCTTTAACTCAATGAAAAGAATTCTGTATGGTATTGAGGTTATAAAGAAAGCATTTCCTTTCATTATTACCATGGGAAATTTTTGGTAAATTATATATATTTTTTTTCCTGTGGATCTTTGGTTTGCTCAATTTTAGGTTTTTCATAATTATTCCACAGTTACTAGTTCTCCCTCAGGGCCAAATTGAATCGTTTTGAGTTTATTCCAACCTTTAATATTACTTTCAAATTATTGGGTATCCAAATAGAGAAGGTTTTTTCATAAATAACATTTCAAAGCCACACCACAATGGGTGAAAACCTGCTGTTAGCTTCTCGATCTTTACTCTCAGGTTCTCCCAAAACAGCTTTAGCTGAACAGTGAGTGCTGTGGCTGTGTTGCAAAGATGAAAGCAAAATTCCATGTGTGAAACCCAAATTGAAATCACAGAAGGCAGGATTCACACTGCTAATTGTTGCTTAGCAATAAAATGTGCAAAACATGCTAATGGAACAGTGATATTAGGCACCAGAGGCATCTGTATCCACCCTGGCAGTAAATCAGGGCATTAGGAAGCCAACAGTAACAGCAAGAGGAGGAATTCCATCCCCTAGGAGGCCAGGGAGGGTTTCAGCCCTACCTCCTCCTCAGTTGGAAAGAGAAAGCCTCTTTATCCATTAGATACTACTACGGTTGTAGTGATTGAAGACTACAAGGAAATAGACTCAGAGTTTCCTGTTATCCTAAAGGAGTCCCTCGTGGAGTTGCTCATACCTACAAGAGGTAAAAATGATTTCCCTGTTAAACAAAAAGCTTCTCAGTGAGGATAGAAGTGCAACTCCCAGTTCATGTGTTTGCTAAGGGAGCCAAGTAGAAGCAGAAGCCTCTGTCACGGTTGCCCTCATCACATGTGCTCTGTGGGTGATAGTTATGCCTCCAATATTAAAGCTGGGCCAGAAGAACTAAAACAAATAAATTCACAAATAAAAAGCCCACAGTGTACAAGAATAAACGGATGTGGGGTCTTAGCCTGAGAACTGACTCCAGCCTTCTCTGTTTTGTTTTATTTTGTCTGCTCCACCTTCATTTGTTTCTGAGAAGGTTTCAAGGTAAAAATTTTCCAAGTTGTTTTAAAAGGAATCTCCAATCATTCAGATGACATTTAAATGAACAGTATAATGATCAGGCAGGGATGTAAGGGGATTAAATAAATAGAACCTTGCTTCATATTAAATCAAATTAAGGAAAAATCATACCCACTCCCAAAAAAAGACAAGTGCTTTCAGAGGGAGATAAAAACTCCTGTATACCACAAGATGATTATTGAGCAGCAGAATGTTGCAAGCCAAGTCACAATTTGCCTTCACTTAAAATCTCTCACAGATATAGATGGCGTGGTTGGGCATGGATATTTGTCCTGCTCTGTGCTGGGTGCTGTGAGCTATACAAACACTTAGCATGGGGTTTCTGACTTGTTAATGGTGAAAACAAGATAATCGGCATGGGCCAATTGGGTAAATACAAGAGACTATATAAAAACTAAAAAACTTGCATGCTGAAAACTAATTCATTTATTTTGCTGAGTTAGGTATGCTTCCTTTATTGATAATCTCTTATTCCCGAGATTGTTGGACAGAAAATTCAGATGCTTAGCACCCAGCATACACTTAAAAAAAAAAAAAAAAAAAAAAAAGGTTTGTTATTGAAATATAACTTACACACTTTATGCATGATATTTTAGTGGTAAGCTCAGTGAATTTTTACTTACTTAGCAATAACTCATATAGCCACCACACAGATAAAGATACAGAAATTTCCAGCACTACAGAATTCTCCTCCAATCAACTCTGCTCCAAAGATAACCACCATTCTGACTTCTACCACTACAGATTTCAATTTGTCTGTTGTTGAATTTCATGTACATGAGGTCAGAGACCATTTGACTCTTTGGTGTCTGGCTTCTTACATTTAACATTACATCTGTGAGGTTTAGCCATGTCCCAGAAAGCAGAAATGTGTTGCTTTTCATTAGAGTGTAGACTATACCGCACTGTGTGACTATATCACAATATATCTATATATTCTCCTTTCATGGATATGTAGGCACTCCCCCACCTTCAATTGTGAACTAATATAATGTATAAACATACTTATACATGTCTTTTCAAAGTGTTGTACCAAATTACACACTCATCAGAGATGGAGTTCCAGGTGCCCCATATACTTGCCAAAATTGGGTTAGCCTTATAATTTTAGATATGCTGGGTGATGTAATTTGCCTTTTCCTAAGGACCAGTGATGTTGGGGAATTTTTTATATGCTCTTTGGCAATTTAATGAGAGTTTTCTGTAAAAGAAATTGCTCCAACAGCTATTTTTGAGAAAGACTGAGGTTTCAAAAGATCGGGATCTAGGTCTGTGGATCTCTGTGCTCAGGCAGTCTACTTAAATCCTGATTAGCAGAGGATGCTGGGGGCCATAACTTTGGTAAAAGGGGTAACCACAAGGGTGCGTTGAGAAGATTGTGGGAAGATGGCAGAGTAGGGAGCTCCAGGACACAATCCTTCCACCAAAACAACTATTAAACAGGCAGGAACTCTCTGAAACAACTTTTTGAAACTGAAGGCAAGAACACTGTACAGCATCCAGGGAAGCATGGGAGGAAGAGGCTGATAAATTACGGTAAAGAGCAGTAACTTGCTCTCTCCATGAGGTGGCTATGGGTGCCCATCCCCCACTCTCACAGCAGCCACCTTGGGGTCCAGCCCCTGGCTAGCCCACTTGTGAGAGAAAGGGACACAAAAACCCTCTTCCTCAAGGACAGAGGTGGACACAACTAATCACTGATTACAGTTTTTGATGAGTGACTTGGGATCACTGGGGGCATCGCTCTGAGTGCAGCCAGTATTTCAAACTGCCCCGGACAGGGGTGGCTGTGGTAGAGACTTAAAAATGGTGGGAGGTGTGGGAGGTGGGCAACATGGGAATCCGAGTGGGTTCCATATAATATTTTAGGTAATCTAAGCACCTCTTAAAATATATGTATATATATATATATATAAAATAACATTTTTGTAAGCAAATACACATATATGCATATATATTTATATATCATTTTACAAATGTTTGTATGTATTGTGAGAATTTTGATTTTTACCCATAATAAAAAAAAAAAAAAAAAAAAATGCTGTGCTTCCTCAGGGCTTTGGGAAGGTGTCGAAGAATCTCTTGGCACCTATCCTGATCCCCTCCCCAGGAAACTTTGGGGCTGGTCTGCACCCACTTCATGGGTCCCTGGCCCTGTTCTGGCTGGGAAAGATTGAACTTGGGAAAGTCCTCTCCAGCATTCCCTGGCTCCCATGATTTGCCTTCCAGACAAAAGCAGATTGAAGACAATGAAAGAAGTGTAAAAAACTATAGAGACTGATGTCTGGGGCAAAGGCCTGTCGGCTTCAAACACACAGGAGAGAGAGGTCTGTCTCCTGGGAAAAAAGGAGACAAGCAAACTCCTGTAAACAGGGAAACCCCAAATCAATTAATAATGCTTTATGAATATGTACCAAAAAAAAAACTGTTTTTAAAGAATAAATAAATAAATAAATTTTAAACAAAATTTTTTAAAGCCCAGGACAGGACAGAGGCCCAGAAAGACAGGGAAAACCTTGCACACTGCTTTCGCCTTGGGCAGACCTCGCTGATAGGAGGGCAGAAGTTCAAGAAAATCTGTCCTATTACCGGCTGTTTGCAAAATCAAGTCACAGGCATATGAAGGAATAAACCCCAGAATTACATTTTAAAATATTGAAAAGTACAGTGTGCAAAAAGGAGTCCAAGACAACAAAGAAACAGGAAATGATAGTCCATCCAAGGAAAAGAGACAAAAATTCAGAAAATGCCAATGAAGAAGAAGAGAATGTGGACATACTGAACAAAGTCTTTAAAAATTAATCTTAAAAATACTTGAGGTGATGAAGGAAAATATAGAGAGTGAAACAAAGGTTATCAAGAAAACAATGAATGAACAATGTGAGAGTCTTAGTAAAGAGATAGAAATTTTTTAAAGGAGTCAAACAGAACTACTAGAATTGGAGACCACAATAACTGAAAGGAAAAATGCCCAGTATTCTAGTTTGATACAGGACTACCAGTGAAAGAAATACTAGAAATGTATTGACTTTTATAAAGGGAATTTATTTGCAGTGCTTCTGAGGCTGTGAAAATGTACAAATCAAGGCATCATCACATGCTTTCTCACCAAGGGTCAGCTGCTAGCAGATCCAAGAATCCTGCCACATGGTGAGACAAGATGGCAGGTCTGCCAGTCTCTCTCTAGTTTCTTCTGAAGCTCAGCTGTGAGAGATCAGGCATCTCTCCCTGGGTTTCTCTCCTTGAGCATCTCAGGGCTTCTCTGTCTTTCTACAGCATTGGATGAACTTGGTGTCCTCTCTCTCACATGGCAGGATCAAAATGACAGAGTTCCCTTTCTCTGTGTCTCTTCTTTCTCTGTGTGTGTTGTCAATTTATGTTAGACCCAGCAAGATGGTAGAGACCCAACCTGGGCCATGCCTCACTGCATTAGTCCAATCAAAAGCTCCACAGTGATCTAATCAAGTGATCTAATCAGAAGTTCCATAACTGAATTTAATGCAATCAAAAAGTCCCACACCCACAGAAATGGATTAGTTCAAGAACATAACCTTTTCTGGGATTCACAAATCTCAAACTGTCACACCCAATAAGGTTTCAAGAACAGAAAGGAGCTGGCAGAAGAAAGAATCAGTGAACTCGAAGACAAGACACTTGAAATGAGTCAGGCTGAGGAGCAGAAGGAAAAATGAAATGTTAAAAGTGAAAATAGCCAAAGACAGCTATGGGACACCATCAAGTGCATGTATATTCATGTTATGGGAGTTGCAGAAGGAGAAAAGAGAGAGAAAGGGACAGAAGGAATAGTCAAAGAAATAATGACAGAGAACTTCCCAAACTTAGCAAAAGACATGAATATGCATATCCAAGAAGCCCAGAGAACACCAAACAGGATAATCATGAAGAAAAATATACCCTATCATATGTTGATCACTCTATTTAATGCAAAGAAAAAGTAGAGAGTTCTGAAACCTGCAAGAGAAAAGCAACATGTTACGTACAAGGGAGTCCCAATCAGATTGAGTGCTGATTTCTCATCAGAAACCATGAAGGCAAAAGGTCAGTGGGTTGAAATGCTTAAAGTGCAGAAAGAAAACAACTGCCAACCAAGAATTTTATATCTGGTAAGATTTTCTTTCAAAAATGAAGGAGAGATTAAGACGTTCTCAGATAAACAAAAGCCTAGGGAGTTCATCACCACTATACCTGCCCTACAAGCAATGCTAAAGGGAGTTCTTCAGATTCAAAGCAAAAGACACTAGACAGTGGTTCAAAGTGGCATAAAGAAATAAAGACCTGCAGTGAAGATAACCATTAAGGTAATTATAACTGCCAGTAGTATTGTAGTGTATTGTCTGATATGTAACTACACTTCTTACTTCCTACAGATGCTAAAATGAAAATGCATAAAAAGTATGATAAACCTATGTTTTTGGACAAATGTTGTACAAAAATACAAGTGGTAACAAGTACACAAAAAAGGTGGGGGGCAGAGAAGTTTAGGAAAATTATATGTGCATACTATTGGTATCAAACAAAATATGATTGCTATAAATTCCAAGATCTTAAGTTTTAACCCTATGTTAGCGACAAGGAAACTAGATGAAAAATATCAAAATGAGAAAACAGTCAATATGGCACACACACACAAAAAATCAAATAAATGTAAAATAGGCATTAATGGAAGTGAGGGGCAAAAAATGGTATAGGATTTACAAAGTCTAAATAGCAAAATGACAGAAGAAAGTCCCATATTATGAGTAGTTAATTTAAATGTAAATGGATTAAACTCTCCAGTCAGAAGGCAGAGATTGGCAGAATGGATAAAAAAAGCATGACCCAACCATATGATATCTGCAAGAGACTCAACTTAAATTCAAAAATGTGGGAAAGTGTGGAAGGGATAGGGAGTGGAGCATATTGGAATCCTCTATATTTTTTATGTAACATTTATGTAATCTAAGTATCTTTTAAAAAAAATTTAAGTATATTAAAAAAAATAATAAAGTTCAGCTATTTTTTTTAAAAGATGAGCAAACTAAAACTAAAGTGAACAGAAGGAAGGAAATAAATATTAGGTCAGAGATAAACGAAACAGAAAATGAAAAAAAGCAATATAGAGAATCAACAGAACCAAAAGTTGGTTCTTTAAAAAGATCAACAAAATTGTCAAAACTTTAGCTAGACTGACAAAGGAAAAAAAAAAAAAAGAGAGAGAGAGAGAGGCTATAAATAATAAAAATCCCCTGCTGAAATAAAAAGGACTGTAAAAGGATACCACAACCAATTGTATGCCAACAAATTAGATAATATAGATGACATGGAAAAATTCTTAGAAATATACAAACTACATACATTGACTTAAGAAGAAATAGAAGATCTCAACAAATGAATTACTCATGAAGAGATTGAATCAGTGATTGTTACCATAAGCATGGCTATTTGCAATAGAAGGGCCTGCCTGTTCCAAACCACCTTGTGTTTACACCATTCTTATTTTTAAGAAGACATATTTTGTGAGCATTCCTCATATAAGGAAAATGGGTGAAGGTGTCATCTTCTGTAATTACTTACTGTTGATTAGGGGTGAAGAAAATTTTCGTATCATTTTGGCAGATGCCCTAGACATAAACTCACAAAGGCAATATATAAAACAACAAGACAAGCATAGGGCAAGCAAAACAAAGGCAGTACTTAAGAGAGCCATTCTTTTATCTCATAGGCAACTTCATTAACGTCTCAGAAAATGAATCAAAGTTTGCCAACACTTTTAACATGTTCAATATCTCTCTGCATATGATCCAGTATAGAGGAGATATTATCATATTCATCAGGTATGTAGGTACAGTACTTAATACTAATCAATGCACAAATTTCTCTTTTTTTATTTTTTATTTTTTAAAAGATATTTAGATTACATAAATGATACATAAAAAACATAGGGGATTCCCATATGCCCCCCTCCCCACAACACCCACATTTACCCACGTTAACAACATCCTTCATTAGTGTGGTACATTCATTGCAATTGATGAACACATTTTGGAGCATTGCCACTAAGCATGGATTATAGTTTACATTGTAGTTTACATTCTCTCCCAATCAATTCTGCGGGTTATGACAAGATATATAATGGCCTGTATCTGTCATTGCAATGTCATTCAGGCAATTCCCAAGTCCTGAAAATGCTTCCGTATTACACCTGTTTTCCCTCTCCCTGACCTCAGAACCTCCCCTCGCCACTGCCTCCATATCAATTCTATTGCTAGAATCACAGTATGTCTATAGTAGAACACCAATAAGTCTACTTTAGTCCATAGTTCATTCCCCAATCCTGAGAATTCTGGGATGGTGATGCCCACTCCACCTCTAATTAAGAGGCAGCTTCAGTTGCATTTGAATGATGGATGAGACTCTCTTGCTTGTAGTTGTAGACTCTTTCAGTTCCTTGGTATGGTGGTTGTCCATCATCACCTCCTTGTTAGTTGCCCTGGGTGAGTCCAATGAACTGGAGAGTAGGTGTTGCAACTCCGTTGAGGCTCCAGCTGATACATGGACAGCTCAAAGATTCAAGTCTCTTGGACATACACCTACCAACTCCAGCACCAACTATAGGTTCAAATAGAAGGGGCAGAAGAGCCATGTGTAAGGAAACCACAACTGAGTCCAATTCTGTCACACTGGGGAGCACAAACTCCAAAGTAGGGTCCACTGGCAAGGCAGCAAACTCATGACCTATCTGCCCTGACCATACTGCCTGGATGTCTCCAGAGCCCTGAGGAGCCCCACTATTTGGGGTAGTGTCTAATTTGGCAAACAATGAGATCCTGCTGAGACATGCATAAGCATAACCTCTGAAATGACCTTCCGACTCACTTTGAAGTCTCTTAGCCATATAAACTCATTTGTCTTTACCTTTTCTCCCTTTTGCTCAAGGTCTTTTTCCAATTGCATTGCTAGTTGGTGCTTGGTAGTAATCTCTCAGTCCCAAGGAGGCTCATCCCTGGGAGTCATGTCCCAGGCTGAGGGGAAGTTATTGCATTTATATGCTGAGTTTGGATTAAAGAGAGGCCACATTTGAGCAACAACGAGGCTCTCAGGAGGTAACACTTAGGTACCCTATAATTCTAGGCTAAGTTTCAGTTTTAAGAGTAAAGGTTCATAAGCACAGTCATCAATATCAAGGGCTCATCAATGGACCAACCTCCGTCACTAGCCATTGCCTTTGTACTTGGGGGATTCTTGCTGTTCCACTAGAGAATGTGGCAGAGCTCCCCAGGATGGGAATTCAATATTCTTTCAGTTATTGTGTGAATGTCCACCCACCATGACAATTCCCCATGAACATTTGAACACGTTTATGTGCCTTATATGTATACCTAGATGAACCTCCTCCCATGTATCCGTCATCACTGAAACCCCACACAAATTGTCCTCCCCTGCCACAGTTGTAACCCTTCTGTGATCTGAAACTTCTTCAAAAACGAAGCCAATAAATAGCCAAATACAATTCAATGAAATAATAATAATAATTTTTAAAATAACAAATAAAATACAAAATTTTTTTTAATTTTTTAATTGGGATAATAAAAAATAATCATGACCCTATACATAGAAAATCCTGCAAAATCTACAACATAGCTTCTAGAGCTTATAAATGAGTTCATTAAAGTTGCAGGTTATAAGATCAATGTGCAAAAATCAGTAGCATTTCTGTACATCAATAATGAGCAATCTGAGGAGGAAATCAAGGGAAAAATCCCATTTACAATAGCAACTAAAAGAATCAAATACCTAGGAATAAATTTAACTAAAGATGTAAATGACTTATTCACAGAAAACTACAAAACACTGTTAAAGGAAATCAAAGAAGACTTAAATAAATGGAACAATATTCCCTGTTGATGGATAGGAAGACTAAACATCATGAAGATGTCTATCCTACCCAAACTGATCTACAGATTTAACACAATCCCAATAAAAATCTCCAAAGAATTTTTTACTGAATTGGAAAAGCTATGAAATTTATCTGGAAGGGCAAGAGGCCCCAAACAGCCAAAGACATATTGGGAGAAAAAAAAGAAATTAGAGGAATCACACTACAAGTTCCTCTTTCAGCTGCAGTTAATTTATCTAAGCTCCAGGTTTACAATACCATATATGTTGTCTCTCCATAGGAGCAGGACTTAAAGCGAATTGTATTTGTTTAGGTTTGCTCACATTATTCTGGCAATTATTGCTCCACTGAGTATATCCTTCACACAGCCAGTATGCTGCAGTACCGTTGGTCCTGGAGAGAACAGAAAACTAGGCTCCAGTATTCCACAAGCTTGGTGCATAGCACCCTCTGGCACTACAAAAGAGAGCAGGTCTGTAGGCAATATCAAGTCATCACCGACTGACAGAGCCACAGAGTCTAAAACAGCAATGTTTTCCATCTACTTCAGGAGCGTGACCAGGAAATGTGGCAGATCCTTTTATTGTTTTAGCAGTCATAGTAACAGATCTAGCCAATAACTCAAATGGAGAGGCACCATGCACAGCATTGGAGGCCTGGTTTAAATGCATAAGAGAGTCTGACAACACTGAAGTCCATTCCTTTTAATTTTTATACAATTTCTAAATGCTTTTCATTCAACTTATAATGTATCAAATGAACTTAACTATTTTTAGTCCTTCATTTTTTACAAGATGAAAGAAGAAATCTTTTGCAAGAGATTGAAATAAAAAGATACTTTCCAAGATTTAACTTTGAGAAAGTAAAATATTAAAAGTTGTTTAGTTTGAGCATTATGCTTTTTTGAAAGTGAGAAGACTTGTTTTTCTTAAACAACCAAGGACACAATAAGGTTGAAGTACAAGAAGCCATTTTGGTAAAACAGACTTTCTGCTTTGTATACTGATTATTCAGGAGAAAATTTTTCTGCCTTTTATTAAAACAGACTAATGATTTAAGGAACTTTGTCACTTTAACAGGGAAAGGACCAAATTTTAGATTTGCATCAGTATACTATTTGATACTAAGGTTTTTAAAACTTTATAGAGGGAGCAGATGTGGATCAAGTGGTTGAGTGCCTGCTTCCCACATGGGAGGTTCCAGGTTCGGTTCCCGGTGCCTCCTTAACAAAACAAAAACAAACAAGCAAAACAAATGAAAAAAAAACAACTCAGGGGAACTGATATGGCTCAGTGGTTGAGTACCAGCTTCCCACATATGAGGTCCCAGGTTCAATCTCTGGTCCCCGGTACCTAAAAAAAATACTTTATAGACATATCAAATATTACCCAACTTTGACCATAAATGTTCCTCTTCTTCAAACCTTCTCCACTTTCTGTATTCATTCAGGTTTTACCCACATTTTCCTCCTTATTAATAACCAGTCATTTCATCTCAGGACAAAATTACTTTCTTTTTCCTTAATAATAATAAAAAACACATTCTATATACCTTATATACCTAAGTTACTAAAATGATTTTGGAAACTGTCTTCAAGCAAACCTCTTACAACATACAATTACCATCAACATTAAACAAACTTGTCAGAATAATGACTCAATTTGTTTATATGCAAACATAACTTCTTTTCATTTCAAATATGTAGTAGCATGCAATACTAGAATATTGATAGCTCATAGGGGATGGTTTTCAGAAATATATGCTTTCTTTAGTTTACTATTTTATCAGTACTTCAAAGAGATATATTATGAAACTTTTACAAGGGAATATTTCTGAAACAGTTTTTTGCAGGCAAGTTGGCAGTGCTAAGCCATGATTGAATTGCAGTCTTACAAAAGCAGCTAGCATTTTTCTATTTTTTTCTCCCTCTTTTACTTTCATAGAGTTGTATGGTTTAAAACTCACTAAACTTTAACAGCACCAACTTTATTAATGTGGCTATCCAGATCCAATTAGAATTAACATGGAAACAGAACAGAAAACATTAATGTTGCTAAGTTTTTCTGCTTTTCCAACAGTTAAACCAATTCCAGTTATGATTTCTTTTACAAAATAAATACAATCACAAAATAGCATTGAAATTTAAAGACTCAGTTTTAGGTTAGTTTTCACCATCATCCAATTTATACTGTGGCCAGACAACATTGCAAAAGAAAATCATTTTATTTTTCTTAAGGAGGTCCCCTGAGAATTTAGATTAATTTTCCAATTTACAACCCAGAGGAGATATAGCCAGCACATTCTAAGGGTTTCTCATGGCTAGGCAACACCAACAGAAATCACGGAAACAGAATATCAAGAACCCCAGATCTGGATAATGGGACTCAAACCCTCCAGGTCTGTATTCACAAGCTCAGATCAACTCAAAATTCAAGAAAGAATTTCACATAATTATCTAGCACAGGAAAAAACCCAGCTTCAGAATTACCTTCACACAAAGTGCCCAGTTTCAGCCCATGGAAAAAACCTCGCCCAGAACCTCCAGCCTTGGTCCTCCAGGAAAATCCTGGGCAGCTGCTAGGCACAGAGCTGAGAGATCCAGGGAAACCCCACAGCTGACAAAACATGGATCAGGGCTGCTCTGGGGGCTGCATCTCAAAGCAGCATGGCTCCTGGCTGGCTCACCAAGTCAGCAGTGTTTCTATACACCAGCAATGAATAATCAGAAGAAGAAATCAAGAAAAAAAATCCATTCACAATAGCAACTAAAAGAATCAAATAAATAGTAATACATCTAACCAAAGATGTTAATGACTCGTAGACAGAAAACTACCGAACATTACTAAAAGAAATCAAAGAGGGAGCATAAGTGGCTCAAGCAGTTGAGTGCCTGCTTCCCAGATGGGAGGTCCTAGGTTCAGTCCCTGGTGTCTCCTAAAAAAAAAACAGAAAAACAAACAAGTAAACAAATGAAAAAAACAACTCAGAAGAGCCAATGCGGCTCAGTGTTTGAGCACTGACTTCCCACATACAAAGTCCTGGGTTCAATCCCCAGCCAGCCCCAGTACCTAAAAAATAATAATAATAAATAAATAAAATCAAAGAAGACCTACATGGAAGGACATTCCATGTTCATGGATTGGAAAACTAAATCTCATTAAGATGTGAATCCTACCCAAAGTAATTTATAGAGTCAATGCAATCCCAATCAAAATTCCAATAACCTTCTTTGCAGAAATGGAAAAGCCAACCGTCAAATATATAGAATGGGTAAAGGGTCCTGAATAACTAAAGCCATCCTGTAAAAGAAGAATGAAGTTGGAAGACTCACACTTCCTGATCTTAAAAGTTATTACAAAGCCACAGTAGTCAAAACAGCAATGTACTGGTACAAAGACAGACATATAGACCAATGGAGTCAAATTGAGAGCTCAGAAATCAACCTGACATTTATGGCCAACTGATTTTTAACAAAGGAGCAAACACCACTCAATTGGGAAATACTATTATCTTCAACAAATGGTGCTGGAAAACTGGATTTCTGCCTTACCTAACACCATACAAAAACAAACTCAAAATGGATCAATGACCTAAATATAAGAGCTAGAACTATCAAACTCCTAGAAGAAAATGTAGGGAAACATCTTCAGGAACTTGTGTTAGGCAATGGTTTCTTAGATTTTATACCCAAAGCACAAACAAAAGAAAAGAGTAAGAAAATGGGGCCTTATCAAAATTAAAAACTTTTGTACTTCAAATGACTTTAGCATGAAAATAAACAACAACCTACATAATGAAGAAAATATTTGGAAACCACATATCTGATAAAAGTTTAATATCTATAATAGATAAAGAAATTCTTCAACTTAACAAAAAGTCAAACAACCCAATTAAAACATGAGCAAAAGACTTGAATAAACATCTCTTCAAAGAAGATATACAAATGGACAGAAAACTCATGAAAAGATGTTCAACATCATGAGCCATCAGGGAGATGCAAGTCAAAACCACTATGAGATATCATTTCATACCCCTTAGAATAGCTGCTATTAAAAAAAAATAAGAAGAAAATAAGTGTTGGAAAGGATGTGGAGAAATAGGAACACTCATTCATTGCTGGTGGCAATGTAAAATGGTGCAGCTGCTGTGGAAGACAGTTTGGCAGTTTCTCAAAAAGCTAAGGATAGAGTTACCATATGACCCAGCAATCCTACTACTAGGTATATACCCAAAAGAATTGAAAGTAGGGACTCGAACAGATATTTGCACACTAATATTCATAGCAGTATTATTCAAAATTGCCAAAAGATGGAAGCAACCCAAGTGTTCATCAATCAATGAATGGATAAACAAAATGTGGTATATACATACAATGGAATATTATTCAGCCATAAAAAGGAGCTAATTTCTGACATATACGGCAACATAGATGAATCTTGAAGACATCATATTGAATGAAATAAGCCAGACAAAAAAGGACAAATATTGTATGATCTTACTTATTTGAAACAATTAGAACAAGCAAACTCTTAGGGCCATAATCTAGAATATAGGTTATCAGGAGACAAAGTGAGAATAGAGAATGGGAAGTTAAGACTTAAAATGTACAGAGTTCCTATTTGGAATGATGGGAATGTTTTGGTAATAGATAGTGGTTGTTGGTAGTACAACATTGTGAATGCAATTAACAGCACTGAAATATATATCTGAATATGATTAAAAGGGGAAATGTTAGATTGTATATATGGTAATGGAAGTTTTTAAAAACAATGGAGCTACACTACACAAACAGTGAGTCCTAAGTCAAACCATGGACTTTAGTTAACAGTACAATTATTTAAAATGTGCTATCATAAGTATATGGGAACTCTATATTTTTTTCATGATTTTCCTATAAACCTACTTCTTTAATAAAAAAAAAATGTGCTATCACTTATTGTAACAAATGTCCCATAACATTGCAAGGTATTGGGGGGGGGGGAGTATGGGATTCCTGTATTTTATGCATGATTATTCTCTAAACCCTAAACCCACAACTTCTCGAACAAAGAAAAAAAAAAGAGTGATTTGTATGTCACTAGAGCTATTTAAAGCAGAGACTAGAAAAAACAGAAGTTTGTGGAGGAATATAAATACCAGCTAGAAAGTAAGACTAAATAAACTTATCAGCTCTTCCAACAATGGCAAATGCTATAGCAATGCAACCATTGATACATCAATGAGAACTGGAAGGCAGAGGGTGGAAGTAGAAGGATGAAGTTTTTTACTGTTCTAGCACCTATTATGTGTATAAGCCTTTACATGCATTATTTCACTTAATTCTCACAACCATCTTATACAGTAGCTACTACTTATATGAGTTATCTATGGCCGCATAACTTTATTACCAAACAAATATCAGATGAAAAATAAAAGGTAAAATAAATTGCCAGTCAAAAACTAAGCCAGATTTTGAACACCAGTGTGTCTAACCCAGGGTTTGCCTTCTTAACCACTATACTGTCAGGGAAGAGTTCAAAGAGGAGGTGGGACTAGAGCTAGAATAAACCTAGAGAAAGATTGAGGACCAGCATGATGAAAGAGGCAGAAAAAACTAGATGTATAGTAAGAGAGTGAAGAGAATACAAAGTTTGTTTGGGGGTGTGATGGGAAAATAAGGCTGGATAACTAAGGTAACACCAGATTATGGGAAGTCTAGAAAGTCAAACTGATGCATCAGTTTGATATGGTATTCAATAGGGATTTATGGTAGGTTTTTAGGCAAGAAGTGTTTGAAAGTGTTTTAGGCAAGAAGAGGAATCAGGTAATGTAGCCTTATTCTCATCAATATATCTGAAACTTCTTAGAAGAATAAATCGACATTAAACAGAGTAGATATCCATCTCCACCTAGCAGTGCCTTTTAAAGCATGGCTGTAAACGATTTAAACAAATAAATATTAATTATCAAGCTTAACATATTTGCCACAGAAGCATCTTCAGTTAGATTTAAGTGGAAGAAAGACCTTGCAATAAAAAAGCAACTCTTTTTAGGAGATCTCATCACCCTCCCCAAGTCATAAATAATAGAACTGTGCCCTTTACCCCTCTCCTTAGTGGTGAGCTTTGACACAGGACAATGTAGAATCAGTTGTTTGTGGAGCACTCGATCGCACATCCCTGAAACCCGCAGGATGGGCAGCCAGACACAAACCAAGCTAACCCTATGGTAATCTTAGAGTATGGAACAGTGCAACAACTTGAGGTTCGGGAAACAAAGGCTGCTTAGAAGAACCACTGGAGATTACAAAATCATGTGTACCCTCTGTCCAACATTTACATCACTTGCTTTCACTCCTTACTTTCACTCCTCTAAAATGATCAAATATCACCATGCTGTCAAGTTTGGTATAATGAGATGAGAGGACTGGGATCTTTCCACTAACAATCTGAGTGTGGGCTTCAGAGTCAGGCTTCCTTGGTTGGAACCCTCTCTCACAACTTGCAAAACTGTGTGGCCACAAACAAGTGACTTCATTTCCTCAAACATCAGTTTCCTCACATCTAAACTGGGGATTAAAAATGAGGTGATGCATAAGGATTGCAGAAGGATAAAATGAGATAATGCACATACAGGGTTTATTATAGTAAATGAAATCTAGTAGGTGAATAATCAGACATCTGTGATCATATTATTAGTGCAGAGTGTAATGATTTGCTAATGAAAGTATGATGAATTCAGTGTGAATGATCTGCTTTACTGGAAGATTTAGGGGAAGGGAAAAGAAATATAACACATAAATAACTTTTTAATTGTCTCTATATTAAACTCATTAGATATGTCTATGTAGTTACATATATTAAACTCATTAAATATGTCTTATGTAGTTGTATGTATATTTTCCAAATAATATTGATTAAAAATCAGTATTACAAGCCTACTTTTAAGCCCACAGTTTAGAAATATGGGTCAGTGAAATGAGGCATGTAAACAGTTTATAAACATAAAATAGTTAAAATATAAGATAAAAGTAAATAGAAATTAAAGTTCTAATATTTTATTTCTGCAGCCTAGTGAGTAAGCACTCTCCAAGTGTACCCACATTCCATTTTGAAGACTGCTGCTCCAGTAGCTGCCATCAGAGGTCAGCTGGTTTGGGGAGTTTTGTTTAGTTTTCTTTTTTTGTGGATTGCTTTTTATGTTATTGTTGCTTATTTGTTGTTATTGTTGTTTTGAGCAAATGATTCCTAAATCTTGGCATTTTACTGTGGACACATGGTTGGATCTCCTTTTTTGATGGTCTATAATAGTGAAAACATCTGATAAAACTGGCATGAATCCAGTTTCGGGGTCTTAGGCATTGTGTTAAGTGACACCAACTGATGTGGACACCTCTGCTGTGATCTTTAGCTTGGGCAATAGCTTTATGACTTAACCTTGAGTCTATGGACTAGGTAAATAAATGGAAGAACCTTCATTAAATGGAATGTGAGGCAGGAACAGAACATAGTTCATGCCAGAATTTTTTTGTTTAAAACTCACAGAAATATAAGCAACAAAAAGATGAGTTCACGAATATGCACAGAATGGCACATTCAAAACCTACAACACCTCACCATTTATACTTTGAGACAGCATGGGCTACCCTAGGTTAATTTAACATTTGTCATTTTAATCAGGATTATGAGCACTCCAGAGAATAAGAATATTTGTCCTTTTGTAATACTAGTTTATTACTCTCTCCTAATTAAAAATTTTTCATCAGTAATCTTTGCCATTCACACTTCACCAGGACTGAAGTCTATTTTCTTCAGATCTTGGGAAGTGGATGTAGCTCAAGTGGTTGAGCACCTACTTCTCATGTACAAAGTCCTGGGTTCATTCCCTGGTACCTCCTAAAAAGGGAGGGGGGGGGATCAAAGGCATAAATGGATGAAAACATGGGAGTAAATCTTCATGACCTTGGATTAGGAAACGATTAGATGTGAACAACCAATGGAAAAAATAGATAAGTTGGAGTACATCAAAATATTTTCTTCAGGTCTTAACTTCCATGGGGTTTAGCCTCAGATTGCCAGTGTGCTCACCAGCAAGCCATTAGTCACACTAATGACTAGATTCAAGGTTAACATTGCTGTTGAAATGCAGCCTTTAAATTTTCCTGTTTTCCAATTTATCTAAGACCAGAGTTATTGGAAGGTAATTTATAGATTCTCTTCAGCAAAAATAAGGCAGAAAAGCAGCACTTCCTTTATCCGTGGAAATATGCACTCCCAAATTCCTAACCTTTGCAATAATGTTCCCAGTAAAGCAGTATTAAGAAGCAACATGGCATAAGTGGAGTTGTTTACACAAAAAGGAACAAGGTTTTTTGAGTTCCCTGTTGCTCAACTAGCTCATCTTAGAACCCTAAAATCCTGGGAGATAATGTTTGCAAAACATATATCTGGCAAGTACTGAAATGCAGGCCATGTATCTAACTCCAAAAACTCAATAATAAAAAGAAAATCCAATTTTTAAAATGAGCAATAGATTTGAACAGACACTTCAAAAATATGTAAATGGTCAATAGCAACAAGAAAAAGTATACAATATTATTAGTCATCAGGGAAGTGCAAATAAAATAATAATGAGGACTCTGTTAAAATTAAAAAGATACCTTGGATGGAACCGGCCCGACGGTGCAACAACAATGGGATGCTGTTATCTTTACTAGAGTTAAAAATGGTAAGGTAATAGAAGAGCCAGACAGACATTTCTGAGGGCCAATCTAGTTGCAGCTCAACTGATTGCAAGCAATGAGCACTCTTAGAGCTTCTATTCTGAGAGCATGAATTACTTCCTAGAAGGGTTAACTCTCAATTAGATAATATATGTTTAGTGACACATGGGAACCTCTCCAAAATTTTAGCACCGTTTCCCAAATTCAACCTTCCCTATTTCCCATTTTAGTGATTACTTCTTCCTACAAATGTCAACCCCATGTCCCACTAGCCATCAATCAGCATGTTTTCACATTTTCATAGAGTTTGAACTTTATATTCTTTTAACTTTCTTGTTTAACATATAATTTTTTTTAAGTATAGGGAAAACCAAGCCAGAACCTGGGAGATAATGTTTGTAAAACATATATTTGGCAAAGTACTGAAATGCAAGATATGTAAAATATCTCCAAAAAGTCAACAGTAAAAAGATAATCCAATTTTTAAAATTAACAGTAGATTTGAGCAGACCCTACAAAAGAGAAGATTTATGAATAGTCAATAGCAACATGGAAAAGCATACAACATCATTAGTCATCAGGGAAATGCAAATTAAAATAATAATGAGAACTGTTAAAATTAAAAAGACACTTTGGATGGATTTATGCTTTATAACAACACCAAATGTTGGCAAGGATGTGGAATAAATAGAATTCTCATGCTCTGTGAGCCAGCAATTCCACTCCTAGGTACTTAACCAAGAGGAACAAAAATGTATGTTCACAAAGAGGCTTGAACAAGATTGCTTGTAGTAACTTCATTCATAATAGCCAAAATATGGAAACAGCCCAATATCCACCAATAAGAGAAAGAAACAACAAACTGTGGCATATTCAAATAATGGAACACTACTTGGCAATTAAAAGGAACCAATTACTGATACATGCAACAATATAGATGTCTCACAATATTATGCTAGATGAAAGAAGTATAGAACAGACATTTATATAAAATTCTAAGTAAATCTAATTAAAGTGAAAAAAATGAGGACAGTAGTTGCCTCTGAGAGAGTGGGAAACGGTATTGCCTGGTGTGATGGTTAGGCTAATGTGTCAACTTGACCAGGTAATTGTGCTTAGTTGTTTGATCATGCAAGCACTGGATTAATTGTAATACAAGGACATTTATGAATTTTAGTCACCAGTGAGTTTATTGCATAGATGGCTGATTACATCTACAATCACCCAAGGAGATTGTTGTCAGCAATGAGTGAGTCTTATCCAATCAGTTGGAGGCCTTAAAAGGGGAAGTGATTTCAGCATTGAGAGAGAACTTCCAGCTCTACTTCAGACAGCCAATATCTCCTGGGAAATCATCAAGGACCTCCATTGGAGTCCCTGGTTTGCAACAAGCCTGCAGAATTTGAACTTGTGCATCTCCACAGTCATGTAAGAGAATTTTATAAAATCTTATACTATATACAGATATCCCCTGTTGATTCTGTTTCCTAGAGAACCCTGACTAATACAGCTTGGTACCAGGAGTGGTTCTTGAGGAACACAATCTTAAACATGGGATTTCTGAAGTGGTTCTGGGAGTTTTGCAATTGGCTCTCTACTCTCGTTTGTCTCAAGGATACTAATGACTCCCTTTCCAATAATCAAGAGGCTACCAACAGTCCATGGCATAGTTGGCAATGGAGATATGCAAAATATCATCACTGGATTCCCCTACTTCCACACTTATAAGGGGCAAGGATCTGGGTGAGAGTGTTTTCAACATCTTATTAGAGTTTTGTGAAATTAAAAGGTACAATGATGTTGGCTGGCTCCTCCAGAGTACTCAGATACTCTGGATACAGTTACAAAAGAAAGGGATGAGCTAAAGGCTTCAAATTTGTAACTTAAACATCACATGAATGATGTGAAAGTTTCTATGTGTGCTCTGAAAGAAAATTTTGTTTCATGCAGCCACAGACTTGAGATCTCTGAAAACCAGACTTAGAGTCTTATTGTATGAATAGCAGAGTTACAAAGAAAACTAAAATCTCAGCCTTGCAGGGTGTCTGCTGTTAAAATGAAAGCATTGATTGGAAAGGAGTGGAACCCTGAGGATTGGGATGGAGACATATGGGATAATGATAATGATGGGGACATTGGAACCCGAAATTATGTTGAGACTTTGCCAGATAAACCTGTGATGGCCTGCCCTGTGGAGACCACACAATGTCAACCTTGTATCACCCAACCTCCAGCCTGCCCCAGGGAGTCCGGACCTCCTCCCAGCCCTGAAGCAGGTACCAGCCAAACTCCAGCATGCACTGCCCAGCCTCCAACCTTCCCTGAGGAATCTGCCTTCCAACCCCTGCCTGAAGAGATTAATCCTGTCTCACCACATGAAAATGCAAAGGAATGACTTGAGGTCAGTAGCTTGCAAGGCATTTCTAATCCTTCTCCTTACCCACCCCTCTTCTCTTCTGAGACCTATTACTAGACTAAAATCACAACAAGCTCCCAAAGGTGAAATACAAAATGTGACCCATGGGGAAGTACCCTATACTCTAAAAGAACTGCATGAGTTTTCCAATTTATATAGATAGAAATCAGGGGAATATGTGTGGGAATGGATACTAAGGGGATAGGATAATGGTGAAAGGAATATAAAGTTGGATGAAACTGAATTTATTGATATGGACCCACTAAACAGAAATTCTGGATTCAACACTGTAGCTCGAGGGGTTAGAAAGGGCTTAACAGTTTGTTCTAACAAACAAAACAGTTTGTTTCAAGACCCAAAGCCCCTTGAAAGCAGAGAAGGCCACGTCCCTTGGGGAAGGTCCTGTTACACTGCCAAAAATGTATACTGTTAATCTTCCTCCCAGCTTTCCCCAAGGAGACCTACAGCCTTTTACCAGAGTTACTGTGCTTTGAGGAAAAGGAAATGATCAGATATTTTGGGGATTATTAGACACTGGCTCGGAAGTGACATTAATTCCAGGAGACCCAAAACATCACTGTGGTCCACCAGTCACAGTAGGGGCTTATGGAGGTCAAGTAGTTGATGGAATTTTAGCTCAGGTCCATCTCGCAGTGGGTCCAGTGGTTCCCTGGACCCATTCAATGGCTATTTCCCATTTCCAGAATACATAATTGGAATACACTACTCAGTAACTGGCAGAATCCCGACACTGGATCCCTGACTTGTGGAGTGAAGGCTATTATGACAGGAAAGGCCAAGTGGAAGCCACTAGAACTGACCCTACCTAGCAAAATAGTAAATCAAAAGCAATATTGTTGCTTATTCTCGCTGTCCTGATGTGATGATAATCAGGGTAGGCTAAACATTAGCTGTATTAGAAACCATGCATGTGTAAAAATTTAAAAAAAGAAAAATATAGAAGGTGTGTGGGCCACCCAGGCCCCGTGCGCAGGGGCACTGCCAGGCCCCATGAGCAAGTGAGCCCCACAGGCCCCGCGCATGGGTGAGCCGCCAGGCCCCACACGCAGGTGAGCTGCCAGGCCCTGCAAACCACGCAGCAAGATGATGACGTAACAGGAGAGTGACACAAGAGTAGAGCCAAGACAAGATGCGCAGAAAAACCAGGAACTAAGTTGGCGCAAGTGGTAGGACACCTCTCTACCACATCAGAGTTTCCGAGGACCGAATCCCAGTGAAAATATGAGGAGAAGGGTGAGAAGAGAGGGCAGGAAACAGACACAGAGTCGCCCAGCGAATGGACACAGAAACAGCAAAAATGGGGGGGAAGGGCTGAAAATGGATAAAAGTAAATAAATAAATAAATCCTTTAAAAAATGTATAGGGGAGGAAGATTGTGGTTGGTGGTAGTACTTTGATGATGCTCTTTCATGATTTGTTAACAAATGTTTCACAACAATACAGGGTGTTTGTGGTGGGGTGATGTGTGGGAGCCCTGTATGATGTTATGCATATTTGTTTTGTGAGTTCATGATGTTTACTGAACACTTAATAGTTTATGTATGTTCTTGTGTGGATGATATACTTCAATGAATTGTTTAAAAAAAAAAAAAAAAAAAAAAGCGATACTGGATTCCTGGAAGGATTGCAGAGATTAGCGCCACCATCAAGGATTTGAAGGGAGATCTCCGCCCCCGCTACCGGCGCTCCTTTTGCAGCGGCTGAGCCGTAGCCGACCTGAGTAGTGCACTGAGCTGCGGCCCCCCTTTTAAGGACCTGGGCGTTCCTGTGGGCACTCCCAGTACTCCATTACTCCCGGTTCTCAGTTCCACGCGGTCCGCTTTCCGCGTCCCAGCCCCGCCGGGACCAACCACCTCAGGCCAAGAAGGCAAAAGTGAAGACCAGTACAGTGGACCTGCCAATTGAGAATCAGCTATTATGGCAGATAGACAGAGAGATGCTCAACTTGTACATTGAAAATGAGGGTAAGATGATCATGCAGGATAAACTGGAGAAGGAGCAGAATGATGCTAAGAATGCAGTGGAAGAATATGTGTATGAAATGAGAGACAAACTTAGTGGTGAATATGAGAAGTTTGTGAGTGAAGATGATCGTAACAGTTTTACTTTGAAACTAGAGGATACTGAAAATTGGTTATATGAAGGTGGAGAAGACCAGCCAAAGCAAGTTTATGTCGATAAATTGGCTGAATTAAAAAATCTAGGTCAACCTATTAAGATTCGGTTCCAGGAATCTGAAGAAAGACCAAAATTATTTGAAGAACTAGGGAAACAAATCCAACAGTATATGAAAGTAATCACCTCTTTCAAAAACAAGGAGGACCAGTATGACCATTTGGATCCTGGTGACGTTATGAAAGTGGAGGAAAGCACAAATGAGGCTATGGAGTGGATGAATAACAAGCTGAATCTGCAGAACAAGCAGAGTCTGACCATGGATCCAGTTGTCAAGGCAAAAGAGATTGAAGCTAAAATTAAGGAGCTGACAAGTATCTGTAGCCCTGTAATTTCAAAGCCCAAACCCAAAGTGGAACCTCCAAAAGAAGAGCAAAAAAATGCAGAGCAGAATGGACCAGTGGATGGACAAGGAGACAGTCCAGGGCCTCAGGCTGCTGAGCAGGGTACAGACACAGCTGTGCCTTCAGATTCAGACAAGAAACTTCCTGAAATGGACATTGATTGATTCTAACACTTGTTTATATTAAAACAGACTATTATAAAGCTTTAAGTTGTCAACTTTGTTCTAAATATCATCTAGAGCAAGCAGATACTGCAGATTTCTTAGCAGTTTTTTGGGGATTTGGGAGGAGGGGATATAGGTAATGTATGGAACATTTTGACTTCTAAATAGTTAGATAAAGAAATTAAGTGCATTGTATCTTTTTTTCATAAGATACTATTTAGAAGCCCAGTTAGTCTTACTGAGCATAAGCTTTTCACTCCTTTTATGTTTAATCATGCTTCTACAAAGATAGGTTTGCTTTGGAAAGTTGAGCTATAGCAAAAGCTCTAACTAGCTATCAAGCAGGCTTTCCATTATGACATATATGGCAGGAGCTCTAATTGTGCTTCAAAAATCTGTTGTGGGAAGTTGCTACAAAGGCTTCTTGCCTGGTGCAGGGATGGCGGTGGGTCTCCCTTTATAAGGGCTAGAGCATGGAGTGACATGGATTAACATAGCAAAGCAACAAAGCTTCTTCAAACTTTACCTCTACTTCCACCCCCACCTCTCCTCCCCAATAAAAGAGCTCTCATTTATAGATACCATGTGCTCCTCTTGGAAAATAGACCCCCCTCACCCTGGAGCAAGTCATTAACTGAGGTTTTTTTAAAGACTTGGAAGCTCTTCCTGAAATTATTGTTCACTAATACCCAAAGTGTCAAAGTCTAAATAATTTTCTCTTCAGAAGGTTAGAATTAGGTAGATGTATTGTTGGTTACGGGCCTGGTAAATTTAACAGAGCAATTGTTCCTTATTAATATGGCGAAAAGGTATTTATCCTGGCCTGCTTATTCAGGTGGGAGATATTCTGTGTAAATTTGAGTTAGAGCTTCAACTCCTAGGACAAGAGTTAAAAGTTGTTTTTAGCTCATACACAATCACTTGTGTGTTAAGTGTTAATATCTGTCATGACTCTGCCAACCTGTACATGTTAAACAGCTAACAGATAATACAAAAACAAAAGAACCACCAAAAACAAACCAAGATACACTGGATTGTACTGGATGAATCTGAAATTAGTGTTAAAGAAACATGGTCCCTGATGTTAACACCTCATTCTTATTGTGCAGCTGAGTCAGGTGCACCAAAGCATTCCCTGGGACTGCTCTTTGGGGCAGCGTTTATATGAATGAGGCATGTTGGGCATTTTGGAAAGGGAAGCCTATTAACACCCGTATTAGAGACCAGAGCTGGTACCTGCCTTAGAAACTGTTATAAGCTTTGTTGATTATGTTTTGGATCTTTGTAGTAATCGATTTTCTGTATAACAGAGTTCCTCTCTGTTAATTTTACCCATGTTGTTAGAAATAGGATACCTTGATTATTTAGAATACATTTCTGTCCATCTCTACAACTGAAAATTTTTAGGGTGTTACAAGCTCTAAAGTGCTATTGAGAAGCAATACTTAGAGAGGAGGAACTTGAAAGTATATTTATGTTGGTATGTAAGCATGCATGAAAGCCTCACAGCACCAAGACTTGGACCCTGTCCTTAGACCATCCTCATTTATTCTCTGTCATCCTTCAAGAGTTCCAGCTGGCCTGCTGTGAGGCCAATGGCTACTTTGAAGTGCTGACTGCAGAATTAAGCTAACTCTTATGCAACTGACTCAGTCTTTAATGGCCATTTCTTAAAAATAATTTGTGTGTGTGGGGGGGGACAAGTGTGGGTGTTGGGATGGGGTGAATTTGAAGTTTAAAATTAAAACTAGAAATAAGATGATGTGGTCTGCTTGTTCTCTGTTTAGACAGGTTTTAAGACCAATTGGATTTACATGGAGTCCAGGCCAGAGTGTGTGAATATTGGTGACTTAAGTACACAGAAGCATTTATCCACATTGCATTATCCAAATTTGTTAAAGCTCTGGGTCACATTCTTACACTAAGAAAAAAATCAGTAAACATGAGAGAAGTTTAGGAAAAACTAATAAAGAAACCTGTCTTACAATCAAAAAAAAAAAAAAAAGGATTTGAAGGATGCAAGGGTGGTGATTCTCACCACATCCCCATTCCACTCTCCTATTTGGCCTGTGCAGAAAACCGATGGATCTTGGAGGATGACAATAGATTTTCATAAATTTAACCAAGTGGTGACTCCAATCACAGCTTCTGTCCCAGATGTGGAATCATTGCTTGAGGAAATCAACACATCCCCCGGTACCTGATATGCAGCTATTGATCTGGCAAATGGTTTTTTTTTTTCTCAATTGCCATTAGTAAGGACCAGCAGAAACAGTTTGCTTTCAGCTGGCAAGGCCAAGAAATATTCCTTCACTGTCCTGCCTCAGGGGTATATCAACTCTCCAGTCCTATGTCATAATATTGTCCGCAGGGACCTTGATCATCTCTCTCTTCCACAAGACATCACACTGGTCCATTACATTGATGATATGTTGATAGGACCTAGTAAGCAAGAAGTAGCAAAGACTGGACTTATTGGCAAGGTATTTGCATGAGAAAGGATGGGAGATAAATCCAACAAAAATACAGGGTCCTTCCACCTCAGTGAAATTTCTAGGTGTCCAGTGATATAGGGCATGTTGAGATATCCCTTCTAAAATGAGGGATAAGCTGTTGCATCTGGCCTCTCCTACGACCAAAAAAGAGGCACAACACTTAGTTGGTCTCTTCTGATATTGGAGACAACACATTCCTTATTTGAGTGTGCTACTCTGGCCCATTTCCCAAGTGACCAGAAAAGCTGCTAGTTTTGATTGGGGGCTGGAACAAAAGGAGGCTCTGCAACAGGTCCAGGCTGCTGTACAAGCTGCACTACCACTTGGCCATGTGACCCATTAGATCCAATGGTGCTGGAAGTTTCATTGGCAAATAGAGATGCTGTCTATAGCCTTTGGCAGTCCCCTATAGGGGTATCACAATGAAGACCCTTAGGATTTTGGAACAAAGCCCTGCCATCCTCTGCAGATAACTACTCTCCTTTTGAGAAACAGTTTTTGGCCTCCTACTTGGCCTGAGTAGAGACTGAACACTTTAACCATGGACCATCAAGTTACCATGAGACCTGAGTTGCCTATCATGAGTTGGGTATTATCTGACCCACCAAACCATAAAGTTGGGCATGCAATACTCCATAATAAAGTGAAAGTGGTATACACGAGACAGGGCTCGAGTGGGTCCTGAAGGCACAAGTAAGTTACATGAGGAAGTAACCCAAATGTCCATAGTCACCATTCCTCCTATGTTGCCTTCTCTTTCCCAGCCCACAGCTTTGGCCTCTAGGGAAGTCCTTTACAATCAATTGACTGAGGAAGAGAAAACTCGGGTGTGGTTTACAGATGGTTCTGTACAATATGCAGGTACCACCCAAAAGTGGACAGCTACACTGCAGCCTCTTTTGGGATGTCCTTGAAGGGCAGTGGTGACAGTAAATCTTCCCAGTGGGCAGAACCTAAAGCAGTGCACCTGGTTATTCATTTTGCTTGAAAGAAGAAATGGCCAGAGGTGCATTTGTACAGTGATTCATGGGCCTTTGCCAATGGTTTGCTTGGATGGTCAGGGACTTGGAAGGAACCTGATTGGAAAATTGGTGACAAAGAGGGCTGGAGAAGAGGTATGTGGATAGACCTTTCTGAGTGTGTAAAAAAAAAAAAAAACATGAAAATATTTCTGTCCCACATGAATGCTCACCAGAGGGTGACTTCAGCAGAGGAAGATTTTGATAATCAAGTGGATAAGATGACCCACTCTGTAGCTAATGCTCAGCCTCTTTCCCCAGCCACTCCTGTCATTGCCCAATGGATTCATGAACAAAGTGGCCAGGGAGATAAGGATGGAGGTTATGCATGGGCTCAGCAACATGGACTTCCCCTCACCAAGGCTAACTTGGCTACAGCCACTGTTGAATGCCCAGTCTGCCAGCAGCAAAGACCCACACTCAGCCCCTGATATGGCACCATTCCCCAAGGTAATCAGCCTGCTACCTAGTGGCAGGTTGATTACATTGGACCACTTCCATCATGGAAGGGGCAGCAATTTGTTTTAACTGAAATAAACACATACTCCAGATATGGGTTTGCATTTCCTGCACTTAATGCTTCTTGCAAAACTACCATCTGTTGGACTTAATGAATCTTATCTACCTCCATGGTATTCCATACAGCATTGCTTCTGATCAAGAAGCCCATTTCACAGCAAATGATTTGCAGGAATGGGCACATGCCCATGGAATTCACTGGTCTTACAATTTTCCCCATCAGCCTGAAGCAGCTGGATTGATAGAATGGTGGAATGGCCTTTTGAAAGCTCAATTATGGCACCAATTAGGTGGCAACACTTTGCAAGGCTGGAACAATGTTCTCCAGGAGGCTGTGTATGCTCTGAATCAGCATCCACTCTATGGTGCTATTTCTCCCATAGCCAGGATTCATGGGTCCAGAAATCAAGGGGTGGAAATGGGAGTGGCACCACTCACAATTACCCCTAGTGATCTACTAAGAACATTTTTGTTTCCTGTCCCTGCAACCTTAAGCTCTGCTGGTCTACAGGTCTTAGTTCCAAAAGGAGGAAGGCTTCCACCAGGGAACACAGCAATGATTCCATTCAACTGGAAGTTAAGACTGCCACCTGGCCACTTTGGGCTCCTCTTACCTCTGAATCAACAGGCAAAGAAGGGAAATATTGTACTGGCTGGGGTGATTGAACCTGACTATCAAGGGGAAATAGGACTGCATCTACATAATGGGGGTAAAGAAGAGTTTGCCTGGAATACTGGAGATACCCTAGGCGTCTCTTAGTACTACCAAGTCCTGTGATTAAAGTCAATGGAAAATTGCAAGAACCCAATCCAGGCAGGACTAACGATGGCCCAGAATCTTCAGGATGAAAGTTTAGGTCACCCCACCAGGCAAAGAACCACAGCCAGCTGAGGTGCTTGCTGAGGGTAAAGGGAACATGGAATGTATAGCGGGAGAAGGTAGTGATAAATACCAACTTTGACCACATGACCAGTTACAGAAATGAGGACTGTAATGGTCATGAATCTTTCTTCCTTGTTTCTTTATGGGTATGATTGTGTATGTACATGAAATGAATATCTCTGTTTTCTTCCCTAACCTTTTCCCTTATCATATGACAATCTGTATTAGTTTCATGTCACAATATTTAAGGATGTCAAGTTCAAGAGTGAATATTATCCAAAGACTTGCACCCTATTCTGTAGAGAATTAATGCATTTCCAATTGTAGGCAGGACAGTTGAATATTGTTAGGCAGAAATATATATATGCATGTCTGATATTGTTTTTATTTAGAGACTAGGTATGTTTAAGGTGATGTATATGGTTGTCAAGTTGACAAGGGGTGGACTGTGTTGGTTAAGCTAATGTGTCAACTCGGCCAGGTAATTGTGCCCTTTGTTTGGTCAAGCAAGCGCTGGGCTAATTGTAATACAAGGACATTTATGGACTTTAGTCACCAGTTAATTTATTGCATAGATGGCTGTTTACATCTACAATCAACTCACTGCCTGTCAGTAGTGAGTGACCTTTTATCCAATTAGTTGAAGGCCTTAAAAGGGGAAGTGATTTCAGCATTCAGAGAGAATTTTCCAGCTTGACTTTGGACAGCCAATGTCTCCTGGGAACTCATCAAGGACCTTCATCGGAGCCCCTGGTTTGCAGCTTGCCTGTGGAATTTGAACTTGTACATCCCCATGTCATGTGAAAGAATTTTATAAAATCTTATACTGTTTACAGATATCTCCTGTTGATTCTGCTTCCTTAGAGAACTTTGACTAATACACTTGCTAAAGGGCATAAGGGAACATTCTGAGTTGGTGGTAATGCTAGGGGTTTGCATTACATAGAGGTATGCATTTGCCCAAATGCAATAAATATACACTTAAGATCTGTGCATTCCTTTGTATGTAAATTTTACATCAAAAGAAAAATAACTGTAAACAAATATTGCAGATATATTTAGGGAGACATGTATGGAGGTCTGTTATTTACTTTGGAAGGTATCAAAAAATTAAGATGGATTAGTGGGTGAGCAAAGGACAAATAACTGAATAGAGCTGAGTTAAAGCAAAAAGAGTAAAATGGTAACGGTAGAATCTAGGCAGCAGGTCTACAAGAGTCCTTTGTAAAATTTGTTGCTATATGTTGGAAATTTTTCACAATAAAATGGTGGAAAAATTGTTCGGAATGATGCAAAATTGAATTGCAAAAACTCACTGGTGAGTAATTGCTGAACACGTTCCATGAAGGGCACAATATTTTTAAGCCACAACACATGAACATACACAGTCTTTTTATTACAACTGAAGCTTCATAGAGCATTTATTCTGCATATGTTTCTTTGAATAAAGAATTTTTTCTTTTATGGTACTGTCAGTTGTATAACTGTTTTCCTGTAAAGGCACAATAGCAACTTTTCAAAGTTACATTGATCATGAAATAAAAATAAAATGAAAAGAATTTTCGAATAAGATCTCAATCTCAGAAGAAGTGTGATAGATGATTCTTTTATGACCCAAAACATTCTATATGAAGGAAAGACTCTATTAAAAAGTTTTTTTTAAAGATTCTTTCAGATTATATTCACATCTACTGTTTTGCAGGTCAGACACCATGACTTTGAAGTATGTTATTAATGCTTTTTGCCTTAAGTTTACTCTCTTTCCTTTAGCAGAATTTTTCAACGTTAAGTCTCTAACTTCCTGCATTAGAATTACTAGAAGAATCCGTTGAAAATTCAGGTTCTTGGGCCCATCCCATATCCACTGAATCAAAATCTCAGAAAAGTGGAGTGATTTTATCTTATCATTATTTTTTTAATTTTCATGTGTGATTGAGCCAGAATTGAAAACCACGGGTCAAAACGATAACATTATTAGTTATTAAATATGTTCTACAAGGAACAAGCACACAATACTTACTATTTGACAATCTACCCACTAAGTTGTGCCAACTTCCAAACGGCTTCTGGTTAATATTTCCAGACGCTTTTCCCCTTCCCTAAAACGCTGCTCAGCGGTCTCTTGTGTGCTGGACACAAGCTCCTTAAGTGCACACTCACTTTCCAGCTGATTTATGGAGTAAGGTTGATGGTTGCATTAGAGAGTAATACAGGACCACTTATGGTGCTATCTCTACAGCTCCCAGTCAGGTCTGGCATAATGGGATGTGCAGAGCATGCTGTTCATAGGGATCCCCAAAGAGGAAGAGGTCCAGACTCTGATCACCGCATTTATTCATTTAGTAACAAATGTTTTCATGCATCTGCAATACAGAAGTCAATTCTTTTCCTTCTTTATATCCCTTAGTGAATTTTCCTCCAAAGTTTCCATGGACGACTTGCACACTGTGGAATCATGTATAGATGATCTAAAAGGCATGTACTCTCTAATCTATCACAGAGGTAATAATTGACTAAGATGTAAGTTGAAAGACCATCTTAAAGAGGAAAAGGAAAGAAAGACAAGCCCCAGGAGGCATTGGGGGTAGACACAGGGATAAAGCCAACCCCAGACCTATCCATTTAAGAACAGCTTTGTCCTGTCACTAGAGCGCAATGACCCTTTCTTCTCCCTCTACTACACTATCCATAAACCTTTTTCCTAAAGCTGATTAGGAGCAGGCCTCCTCACCCTGGGAATCTAGGGCTCTTGTCCCTATTTGCCCAACTGTGCCCCAAAACTATGATCCAAGAGGCACTGGTGCCTAAAGACCAGCAGCCATGGCTAAATGAGTTTTGGAAATGCTGCAGACAATACCCAGTTTGGAGAGTCACAGTGCTGGTCATTACATTAAAACCTTAGAAGTTCTATCCTAAGGAAACGTATTTAAATTTCTTTAATGCATTTCTGAAATTAATTTAACTACTAAAGCTTTTCTATGCAGAGCGCATAAATGAAATACCCTAGAGAACCATCTATGGGATCGCTGCCTTAGAGATGGTTTGCCTCCTTGCATCTCTTTCCTCTCTGCCCAAGGCACTTATTATTCGTATAAACCTGAGTGCCGCACCAAGGATCAGCTTCACACTTGGTTAGGGCCCCTGGCTCAAACGTGATTCAGATCTTCAAGATGGCGGAAGCAGAATGTGAAGCCCGAGTGGGGCCCTTCAGCAAGTGGAGCCCTGTGTGATGGCACTTGTGTACTGAGGAAGCTGGCCCTGCTCATACCTGCCTCCTTTCCCTCATTTTGCCAGTCACCCATTTAAAGGAGTAAAGCAATCTAATTGAATCAGTCATGCAAGTTGAAGAACTTAGCCATACTAATAAAGACTTGAAGGGTTTTACTTCAAGATGGAGTAAATGAGTAAATATTTTGGGACAGTGGGAGCCAGGTTCCTCACTGTTGGAGAAGGGAGTGACAAATATCAAAAAAGGGCAGGCTAGGAAAAAACCTGTGCTGTTGAATAGCAACTGGAAATATCAGGAAGAACTCATGACTTTTAATAGAAATGGATAGATTAGTGCATGTATGTGGGTGTGGGTATGAGTGGGGGTGGGGGTTTACTGGCTGTGTACAGTGAGAAGTCATAGAACTCAGTAGCACTCTGGTAGCAATGAGTCCAGATCTTGGTTTCTATATAATTTTCGACTAATACAAACCAAAGCTCCTTGTAAAAAAGGTTGGTTTCATGGTTGTGGCAGAAAAAGTACAAGATGAACCTGGAACACCTGGTGCCAAGGAAGTAAAGAGAGGTACTCGAGGAATGACATGGATGTGCTAAAAAGGTATGGCATTCAGCTCAAGAAGTTCTCACTGACTAAATGTGGGACAATTTAAGCATCAAAATTGGGATAAAACTATGGCTCATTGAATAAAATAAGAGTCCATACTTATAAAAATAATTAATTCAATAAAAGGAGGATAAGGGAAAGCTTTTCCTTACAGTAGACTGCCAACTAATACATACAAAAAGAATAATGGGAGTTAAAAAAAATCATTAGTGGGGAAGCAGATGTGGCTCAAGCAATTGGGCTCCCATATACCATTTAGGAGGTCCAGAGTTCAATTCCCAGGGTCTCCTGGTGAAGGCAAGCTGGCCCACACAGAGTGCTGGCCCGCGCAGGAGAGCTAGTGCAGCAAGGTGATGCAGCAAAAAGAGACACAGAAGAGAGACAATAAGAGACACAGCAGACCAAGGAGCTGAGGTGGCGCAAGAGATTGAGCAACTCTCTCACTCCAGAAGGTCCCAGGATCGGTTTCCAGTGCCACCTAAAGAGAAGACAAGCAGACACAGAAAAATACACAGAGAGCAGACAGTGAGCACAAAACAAAGGGGGGGGCAGGAAGAGGGGGGATAAATAAATAAATAAATCTTTGAATAAAAAAGAGTAAATATTTTTTAAAAATCATTAGTGAATGCTAAAACTGGTCAATGAACATCTGATGAAGAGAAGGATATATAAAACAATCTCGAAGTATGTCCCCACAAATCATGTACTAATTATAAAGGAAAAATAATAACTTTTAGTGGAGAAATGGGGCAGGCACCACCTTAACCAAATGATGTAAGTTAGCATCACCAACACTGCGACAAGCCAATACCATGTGCCTCCCAATATAATGCACTGAGAAAGATACATCACTACTGTGGCTTTTCCATCAAAAATGTTTAACCCAAATCTGATAAGGAGGAAACATCAGACAAGCCAAATTTAAGGGACATTCAACAAAATAACTGGCCTGTACTGTTCAAATATCAGAGTCATGAAATACAAAATAAAGGCTGAAGAACTGTTCCAGACTGAAGTAAAATAAAGAGACATGACAACTAAAAATAATGTCCAACGCTGGACTGGTCTTGGAGAACTGGCAATATTTGAAAATGGATTCTAGATTAGGTAATTGTGTAGTGTCAATGTTACATTTTTTTTATTTTGGTAATTATACTGTGGTTATATAAGCAATTTCCTTGGTCATAGGAAAAACACCATAAAATATTTAGTGGTAAAGGAGCATGATATATATATCCTATTTACTCTCAAGTGGTTCTTGAAAAAAAATTTCTATGTATATTTCACATACACAGACACACACACAAATATGTACAGAGTGATAAAAGTAAATGGTGCGAAATATGTATGGACTTGGTGATTCCGGATAAAGAGTATATGGAAGTTCCTTGTACTATTCTTGCAAGCTTTCTGTAAGTTTGAATTATATCAAAATAAAAAGTGTTTTTCAAAAAAGAAGAGGAAAGTTTTAAGGATATAGCAAAACCTTCCATTCTGAGCTGTGCCATTAGGATTATGTGACTAAAAGCACCCAGAATCCCTAGCTTGACTTCGTAGATCACCAGTATAGACAGTATAGACATATTTTTATTTTAATTGAAAGTCATATATACACACACTTAATTAAAAGGAATTAATTATTTCAAATCCTAGGTCTAAATCCTCCATAGAAGGGGTAGAAGAGCTACTATTTCTTGAATACTGTCATGGGCTGGACTTGTACCTGCTGAAAGCATGTTGAAGTCCTAATGCAAATAGAGTCTTTGCTGACGGAACCATGTTAAGATGCAAATAGAGTCTTTGCTGACGGAACCATGTTAAGATGAGGTCACAATGAATTAGAGTGGGTCTAATCCAACATGACTGCGGTTCTCATAGACCAGGAGAAGACACACAGACACACAGACTCAGAGGGAAGACGGATGCAGGGACCAGAGTGATGCTGCCACTGCCAAGAGACACCTGGGACCAACAGAGCCTAAAGAAACAAGGAAGAGTTGTCCACCTTGATTTCAACCTTCTAGCTCAGAACCATAAGACAGTCATGTCCTGCCGTTTGAAGCCAACTGGTGTGTGGCACTCTGTTATGACCCTAGGAACCTAAGACAAGTACCTGCCGTGTGGGAGGCTCCAGAATAGTGGAGATTGAAGACCAGCTCAGCTACTTGCTAACTATGTAACATTAGCAGGTTACTTAACCTCTTTGGTTTCTCATCCGCAAAATTGCAGGGAAGATGATGTGGCTCAAGCAGTTGGGCATCTGCTTACCATATGGGATGTCCTGGGTTCAGGTCCCGGAGCCTCCTGAAAGAAGACAAGTAGATGTTGCCCCTGCCGCAAGGAGCAGATGCCACAAGCCAGCAGATGCCGCAGCCTGTGGGGACTGGATGTGGCTCAGGCCATTGGGCACTCATGTCTCATGTGGGAGGTCCCGGGTTCTGTTGGTGCCTCCTGGAGAAGACAATGAGCAGACAGATGAGAGAACCATCGGCGGGGGTGGGGGGAGATAAAGAAAAATAAAATAAATAAATCTTTAAAAAAAAAAAAAAAAAAAAAAAAGAGTATCCTATCCAGGCAAGCAGATGCAGCTCAACCAGCTGGGCACCTGCTTCCCACATGGGAGGTCCCAGGTTCAACCCCCAACCCTTGGTACCTCAAAAAAAAAAAAAAAGGAGTATCCCATCCAGCAGAGTTGAGTATGGAATAAAAAATATAGATATCAACAGCCCAGAGTAGGCACTCCATAAATGTTCCCTGTTTTTATGTTCCAGGCCCTTCTATGCATTATCACATTTAATCTTCACAACCACCCTGAAGAAGGTATCATTACCTTCATTTTTACATTTTAGAAAGCAGACCCAGAGGCGAAAAGATGGCGTTGGTGTAGGAGGGCGCACACTGCAAGCTCCCAGAGCA
>JAKSZT010054583.1:1444032-1472738 GCA_026826555.1 Tolypeutes matacus
TAAGTAAACTCCCTAGATTTGAACCCTAATGTGACTGATTCCAAAGCCCATGCTGTTGGCTCTGCCACGCTCCCATGGAAAATGTGCAACATGGATATGCAACAGGATGCGGCAAGGATGGGAAAGGTGGTGACAAGGTCACTTCTGCACCAAAGTAAAGTTAAAATGACCCTGCAGCCAATGGCTCAAAGAACACCTATTGTGATTTTGACCTATATTTTGAGTGCTTCATTTCCTTCTTCTTAATAAATGATAGAGGAACCTGAAATGACATTTTCATTATTACCTTAAACTGTAATGCCAAAGTACTGCAGTTAATTGCTATGCCATAGTATTTTAAGTCTTTTCCATCTATTTCTACCGACATCACCACCACCATTGCCATTATTAAGGGAATGTCAGTGATAAGGTCTAGAGATCTTCGTTATCAAGTTAGTCATTGCTTTTAAAGAGAATTACATAGGCTAAGGTTTGGGCCTTAAAAAACCACCAACCAAGAATTACAAAGTACCTTTCAATTCACATATTTCAGTAGAATGGTAATGCTATCATTTCACAGATGAGAGAACTCAGACTCTGTGTTTCTGTTTCTGAAAACCTCATGCCTGATGGTTCCCTGAGTTTCAAATCGAAAAATCATTAGCCAGGCTAGTGTAAACGAAGTTAATTGCTCTGGTAGTAGATGAGGGAGAGAAAAACTTCTAACAAAAAATGGTTCACAAACTATCTAGGCTTGTTTTAATCAGTTATGTAAATTCGCTCCAGACCTATAAACCAAACCTTTGGGGAAACAGTAATCAGGCTAGTTGGAAAGATACAAGGCTGCAAGCAAAAATATTTTAGCATGAAAATACATTTTAAAAAGCACATCGATCTATACATTCCAATCCTTAGTTGCACACAATAGAAGACAAATGAATGTTTGAAAAGGAAGGAGGAAGGGAGGGAGGGAGGGAGACAGCTGTGTTTTCTAAGGCTGTCTCTACTGGTTAATGGCCTGGCATAACTTCTAACCCTAAGAAGAGTAAAAATAAGTGGCTCCAATTTAAAGAGCTTAATCGTTTTTAAGCTCTTCAACATTGCAGTTTGTAGTGCTGCAATACTGACATGTGGCATAGATTAAATTTGCCACCAAATGTGAACTCACAATTGTCTCAAAAATAAAGTGTTAACGATTATAAAGTATAGTGTAATCCCGCCTATTCTCATGAAAGCTGCTAAATCCATGGTCTTTTTCAAAAGCAATTAGACAAACCTGGTGAGTTCTACCAAAAGAATGGGGGAAAGCCCACACAGTGAGCTTTGCATGCACACACAAACACACACTTCCTCTCTCTTGTTTGAAGACACTGGTTAACCACAAAGCTCTGTCACACTGAGAGAGGTTGCTAGTGGCCCTACTCTATACAATTTTAAGGTAGTATTTGTTATTGTTGTTATTGTTGTTACTAACAAATACATCTATGGACATGCCATGAGGGCAATGACTGTGATTTACTCAAGATACAGGGACAGTTCCCAGGAGACTAGCACAGAGCAAAAAGTTCTCTATTGATAAGTAGCTTTCCTGGACAGCAAAGTCCTTTGCATACATACTCAGTAAACACTTGCTGAATTGACCTAAAGTGAAGCACTCCATAAATATACTTTAGCTTTCCTCAAATATCACACCTGCTGAGGCAGCATGATAAGAATAACAGAAATAGGTACCATGTATTGAACACTAATTTTGTAACAGGCTAACTATGCTAATCACTTTACAGCCACTACCAAATTTAACCCTCACAATAAACTTAAGAAGTAAGTACCATCACTATACCCATTTCACATATGAGAAAATTGAGGCAATTTTGCAATTGTGCAATCGGACGTCTCTAACTGCAAACTCACTGCTCCCAACCTTCCAGCTGTAATGTCCTCAATGATCCTGTAAGTTAAAGAAATAAATACAGCCCTGAAGAAGCTAATAGAAGAACAGTTAAAAGGACGGCTGGCAGTGCAGGACTCCCTGAGTATGCATTTGAAAAGCCCAGGTTACGTAAGTGGAAATTCCACAGGATGTGCTAACCTACCAGTGCTGTTAAATGTGCATTTACAGAAAAACACCACCAGCTGCGCCCATTTTGATGGTATGTTATCATTGTATTGGGATTTAGACTTACACAGCTCACTCTGGTTTAAGAGAGCAATTTTGCCAATTGCTACTGAAGCAAGATCTTTCCCAATTCACTCAGGAGAAACCAACCCCAGGAGGGTGAGTTCCTGGCTGCACCCCTTTAAAAACCACCTGACATTGAAGCTGGCCTTTGAATGGGTCTGCTTAGAGAGGTCCCAGGCAGACACTGCCTGGAAGTATGTCCCTGGACTGCATCCTTGGATGCACTGAGGGCAGTTCTTCTGGAAAATCCTCTATTAAAATGCAAATGTTTCCATCACTGCATCACAGCATGGGCCCTGCTGGTTCCTGCAGAGTCTAAACTTGGCTGGCAGCCATTGGACTCACAGCCCCTGCCAGAGCCTCTCCTCCAGCTGCACTCCTAGCCTGGCTCCACGGCCAGCCCAGAGCCTACTGCTTCCTAGCCAGGACCTGGCAGGACTTGCTCCTTCATTATGCTTGCTCACTCCCAAATCTTCAATCTCATGCTCTCTCCACAGGTTCGCCTCCCTCGGCCTTCAAATGCTGTAGCACCACGAGATTGATTGTCCATACCAGGATACTTCTGAGAGTTAAAGGGTACATTATATTAATGGTAGGTGGGACAGCAGGCATAAATCTGCAAACCTAAATCCGGTCACTCCTTCTAATACCCACACAATTTTCCTATCTTTAAAAAAAATTACAAGTCTGGTATCTTTTCTAGGGACTCATCCAATTTCTTCCCCTTTCTTCCCTGCCAAAATTCTACACGTACGGCCTCCATGTTTTTACTGCCCACTTCCTCTCCCATCTCCAATCAATTAAGTTTCTACGTCCAACACTCCACTGAACTGGCTTTCTACATCCTCATTCTCCTGGACTCTCTGCTCTCTTCAACCCCCCCCCCCCACACACACACACACACTCCAGCCTTTAGCTTCCTGAAGTTCTCACTGTCTTGTGTAGTCTTTCGTTGTCCCCTGCTGTAAATAACAGATACCTTCAGATATTTGAAAACCCTGCCTTTTCCAATTTAGATCTCAGTTTTCCTCCATATAGCATAATTATGAGATCCTGGGCACGTCCTCTGGCTCAGCTCTGGTTCATCAATGTTCTCCTGGAAAGCTTTCACCCAGGAAAGAGCACAACCCTTCCCCCAAGGAGACACTAACAGTTGTGTCTCTCTAACCCGCCCCTGTCTCCTACTCTAGCTTCACATGGTCTTAGCTTTGTTAGCAGGCCCTTCATTCTGGTGGCTTCTTTCATGTTCATGTTCAACAAAAGCTCCTGTGTCCTCACTTTATTCTTATTAAGTTGCTTTCTCCCAGCTTGACCTTGTGTAGTGGACTTTTTTGTCAACCTAAATATAGGAATTTACATCTATCCCCATTACATTTCAATGTCTTAATTTCAATCCTATTTCACAGCCTGTCAAGACCCTTTTGAGTTTTAATGCTATCATCTATCATGTTCACCCTTCTTTCTCTTGAGTTGTCTACAGAATTGATAATCATCCCTTATATAATTTTTCTCTTTTTCTATGTCAATTTCAGCTTGTAGACAGCTGATTTTTCAAATACAAGTGTTAAAGACCTCTCAGCGTCTTTCAACTGCTCTGTGTGACATGGGGCATCACCAAGAGTTCTCTCCTCCCCAGCCTAGAGTTATTAGTCCTATCATTTGGAATAGTGGTTCTCAACCTTTAGTGAGCATCAGAATTTCATAACACATTTATTCAAAATGCATATTCCCAGGCCCAAGCTTCAACAATGCTGATGCACTAGATGGGTGACAAATCCAAGAACTTGGACCTTTGCAAGCCTCTGAAGTGACTGATGGATGATCTGCACATCATAAAACTTCTGCTTTCCTGAATCTCTGTGTGTATGTGTGCATGTGAAAGAGAGAGCAAGGGAAAGGCTGGTAGAGACAAGTTATATTTCTAACTGCATTCTCAGCAGTCTTTTAAGTGAACTGAACATAATATTACTTTGCTTGTATTCAATTCCTCTTCATTCACATTTTCTAGGTAAATGGCACTAAATGGCTCCATAAAGGATCAGGCATTTCCTTCTTTCAAACTATTTGAAATTATTTAATAAAGTGTACATATTTAAATGATTTCTTTATGGTATTAAATTTAGTTGATAATTTTTAATCTGCATTTTTATGTCTTTGACCTTAGATTCTAAAATATCTCTTATGGCTACACATTTATGCAATATTATATCTTTAGTTGTTAAAAAGAATTCCAAATATTTTTTTTTTTTTTTTTAGTTTATCTTATTTAAAATTTCATTTCTTATTGTATTTTTTTTTTTTTACTGGGAGGTCCCGGGGATCGAACCCAGGTCCCTCCATATGGCAGACGGACGCCCAATCATTTGAGCCAGATCCACCCCCCTCTTATTGTATTTTTAATTCATTATTTTATTGGGTTTTGTTTTGTTTTTTTAACCTCATCAGTTTAGTTACCCTTGAAACTTCTTACACTGGGCTCTTTAGAAAATATTTTATTTAAAAATGTATCTCTATTGATAGTTCCTTATCTGATTTTTAAACTTTTTTACCTTTAAGAATGTCTCGCCTTCTTTACATTCTTTCATTTTATTTAATCATCCTTATGTTCATCTCTTGCTCTTCTATTTTTGGCCATTTGCTTTCACGGTAGCTGAACAAAAAAGATGGGCCATAGGAATGCTCAAAATAGAAAGAATCCATATTACAACCAGGGAAGAATCAAAGCTTCCCGGTCACCTTTGTACCTGCTCCTCCGTATTCACCGAATTCTTTACCCTAAAGACTCAAGAGACTCAAAAAAAAAAAAAAATCCCATGATAGGGGGACTTTCAAATAGCTACCTACAATATCTTATACCAATATTCTTTTGCTAGTTTTCTGTGAGAGAAGGTCTATTAAACTATAAATAGCAGTATTAGGATGTGCATGTTCCAAAATGTTTTTGTTTTGTTTTGTTTCTCTTAATCTAAACTTTTGAGTATAACTAACTTCATGAAAAGTCAGATCATTTAGTGAAATGATCCATTAGTCAGAAATCGATTCATTAGGCCCATGTGGAAAGAAAGAGAGAAATGATAGCGGTTACCATTTATTGAGTATCTACTACATGGAATGGTCTACGATCTGATTAATCTTCACAAAAATTCTGCAATGCAAGTATTAGTACCCTCATGTTACAGGTAAAGAACTGAGACTAAAATAAATTGCTCAAGCTTACACTGCTATTAAATTGCTAAGCCAGAATTCAAACTCAGATCTATGTTTTTGTAATTCCTCTTGTGCAGTAAAGTGTTCATGGAGCAAGAGCTGGGTGCTCAAACCCTGTTCATCCCAAAGAAGGACTCACCCTTGACTGCCTCCTGGGAGGTTACTCCCCTGAGAAGGAACAAGGGACACCTGGAAGCTCATATTTGGTTTCTCCTGTGCTCTACCTTATGCACCTTTTTCCTTTGCTGATTTTAATCTGTATCCTTTCACCATAATAGACCATAACCCTGGGCATAACAGCTTTTCTGACATCTGTGAGCTCTTCTAGTAAATCATAGAACCTGAGGGTGATCTTGGGGACCCCAGCATACCTCTGCTCCTTTCACGACACCACACAGCCATTCAGTCAAGCAAATCATTGTGGAGAGCTGGAGATGGTAGCTATAGAGTATATAGCTGGGAGACTTAATTCTTGGAGCACCTGGGATTGCTGCCGGGTGGCAGCCCTACTGTCACCCATTCTGAGACTTGCCCTCCAACTGCAGTGGCAGCCCACTTTCCATGACCCATCAGTGAGGAGTGGAGGTGTAAGAGGCAGACTCCTTCCCCAAAATCAAGCAACCGGAAGGACCATCGCAGAACCAGAGCTCCTCTGGGGTTGGCCGAGGCTTTGTCACAACTGCACCACGGCCCAGCCTCTCCTTCTGTTCCATCCTGTTTCCTTCCCTTCTCCCCATGGTGTGGATCCTGAACCCTCCCTAATAAACGCCCTGCTTACAAATTTCCTGGTCAAGGTCTGCTTCTTGGGAACTAACCTGCAACCTTTCTAAGTCCTCTTTAATGAAAAAGATTAAAGGCAGTTTTCATGAATGTGCAAAACACAACAAGTTAGTATGTTAAGGTAGCAGAGACAGAAAAAAGAAATAAAACATAAAGAAAAGCAAGGGAGAGGACACAAAATGGAGCCAGGCTTGCAGCTAATACAAAAATGAATCCTTAGTTGGGCCAATGCAAAAAAAGTAAGCTCATCAGTTGTACAATTCACAGTCATCTTAAGATTTTTGTTCAAACACAATTGCTCAGGTGAAAGCAAAGCCAAAGAGAGTTTATAAGTACCTTCACAGCCTTACATTCTGATTTATTGGTAGGGTGATAAACTGTCCAGGTCTGCCCAGGACCAGGGGGTTTCCTGGGAAAATGAACTTTCACTTCCAAAATTAGGATGGTCCAGACAAACTGGGATGGTTGGTCACCCTGGTGATGGTATTACACCAATAGCAAGTCAGTAAAAAGTAAGTCTGCATGACCAATATGAATCAGTCCAGGTACACAGGTTTCTGCTGGTCCAGTTTAATCCAGTGCTATTTCAGGTTACCTAGAGGAATGTTTAAACTGTGTACCCTTCTCATGATCCTCATGAATATTGTTGATCTCAGCTGGGTTTTTTTTGTTTGTTTGTTTGTTTTGTTTTGTTTTGTTACTTTTTTTAATTTATTTTTAAAAGCTTCTTAGATTATATAAAATGTTGCATAAGAAAATATAAGGGATTCCCATATGCCCCACTCCCTACACTTCCCACTTTTCCCCACATTAACAACTTCTTTCATTAGTGTGGTACATTCATTGCAATTGGTGAACACATTTTGGAGCATTGCCACTAAGCATGGACTATAGTTTACATTGTAGTTTGCACTCTCTCCCACTCAATTCTATAGGTTATGGCAAGATATATAATGGCCTGTATCTGTCACTGCAATGCCACTCATGTCAATGCCAAGTCCTGAAAATGCCCCTATATTGCACCTCTTTTTCCCTCTCCCTGGCTACAGCACCTCCAGTGGCCACTGTCTCCACATCAATATAATTTCTTCCATTGCTAGAATCACAATAAGTCTATAGTAGAATACCAGTAAGTCTACTCTAGTCCATATTTTACTCCCCAGTCCTGAGGATTCTGGGATGGTGATGCCCAATCCCTCTCTAACTGAGAGGGGGCTTTGATCCCATATGGCTAATGGATGGGATTCTCTTGCTTGCAGTTGTAGATTCTCTCGGTTCCTTGGTGTGGTGGTTGTCCATCCTCACCTCCTTGTTAGTTGTCCTGGATGAGTCCAGTGGACTGGAGAGTAGGTGTAGCAACTCCACTGAGGCTCAGGGCCCAGCAGCTGAGCTTTTGAGATAATGCATGCAGCAATGAGTTTAACATCGCTCTCTTCAAAAAAATAATCAAAGTACAACTATTTTATGCTCTCGATTGAGTACATATCCTTAAACTTGAATAGATAGTTGAGCTAGGGGTAGGGTTAACATAAATTGAAAAGCCTGACAAGCACAGAAAGGTGGTTTCACCTCTGCTTGATGGTGAGCTAAAGGAGTATGTTGGGGTAGGAACAAAATTCTCCTTTGAAAGTTTTATCTGCTCTCTTGCATAAATGCATGCATTGAAGTAAAAACATTCTGCTTGAAGAATTAGGTCATACTGAGAAAAGCAGAAGTTACCAAAAAAATCAATCACAATAAAACACCTATAAAATAATTAACTTTACTCTTTGCCACTTTCAGGTATATCCTCCAGGATAAACTATTTAAGGAGTTAACAACAGAGTAACTGAATGATTGCCCAGGACCTGCATCTCATTAAAACGAGATATTCCCCTATATCCACCATCTATTGTATCATTAAAAGAATAATCCATTACTTTGTAATGCTAAGTTGCTTCTAATGGACTGCACCCAAGAGTTATGTCAATAATCCTGACTTAAAAGTTCTAGGTTAGCAGCTGTCTCTCAGAAAATAACCTTTCGAAGTCATTTAACAAATAAATACTCCCTATTCCTAAGTGATCTAATCAGCAATCTTATGGATTTTCTTTTCTGGTAAAGTTCTAGTTGTCAATTGTAATTTGTAAAAGAAACCAGGAAGAAGTTGGAAACAAAAATGGCAATTATTCAGCTAATTCAGATTTGTATTCGACTGCACACGCCAGAAATGTTCCTGAATATTTTTTTATTTACATTGATAAACTTTCTGGATAATTGCTAACATTCTTTTTCATGCTCTACTGTATAAATAGCCACAAGTAAAAGTGAAATGAAAACATTCTCTGATACCAGGTCTGCAAAGCACTCTTTTCAGAGATAGCGGCAATCGTCTCTTGGGTTCCAGTATTGATAGAACTATAATCAGTTTACTTTTTTAAAAAAAACATTATTTCCTCCACCCTTAAGAGCTGAGGTGATTGAAATATCTACATAGTGTGACTAAGAAAAATAGGCTGGAAAGTACAAGCACAAGGAAAATCGTCTTCCCTGTGTGTTATTTGTCCTTTTCTAGGGAGGTGTCAACTCTCTTACAAAGTATTTCAGTCATCACCTCCCAAAAGTGGAGAACTGGCTTCTGTCAGGGACTTTAGAGCTGTGGCAATAGTCCAGATAATTTCTTGCCCTGAAGAGCCTTGTATGTATTTCCTCATCACCTTATTTGCCAGCCAATTTCTAACCTTCCATTGCATTTTATGCTGAGTCGATCCAGTGGAGGACAGAATAGACGGGTGCCCAAAGCCGTGTACAGAGGCGCTGGAGTGAGGCATTATGCTTCAATTCCCTTGGCCTTCTTCTCAGTCCCCAACTGCTTCACAGTTACCTAAATTCCATTACATGCTATTTTGCTATTTGCATCCACAGCTCTCATCGTTAAATAGGAAGGAAAGAGCAACCTTTGCTGCACAATGAAGTTATCCATTTCCTCAGTTCAGCACCCAGGCAAGCTTTTCTTCCTTCTGAATAACTGGTTTCATCTGTGACTAAGAGGGCTGAAATTTTACTACTCAACCTGCTAACTTTTGCAATGCATCAAAGGGAAGATCAGTAATCTTCTTGACAGATTTAACACATAAGAAGCTTAGCATTCAGGTCTAGGAACTTAACCCTCCATGCGCTCCCAGTGCATGTCTGATGTAGCTCCATTTAAGTTTCCAGCTGGCTCTTCAAAAAAGGCCCCATTCCGCCTCCCTGGAGCATTTTATACATCTCCATACAAGACTAATGAGCAAGCTCTTCATGGTGAAATGCAGGCAACCTGGCTCCAGCCTTTGTGAACTCTAGAATCAGAGTAATTTCCAAATATATCACTGTCAGAGCACACCTTTAGCCTACCATCAAAAAGCCCAGAAATTGAATTGCCACCTCATTCTTTTCTAAAGGTGAAATGCGCTTTTTTTAATTATTTTATTGTAGAGATTAAATTTTGCCTAGAACAAATGAAGTATATGTAAGTATTTTTCACTCTCTAAAGAAGAATATAACATTTCCATTCCCAAAATGTATATGCATACATTTGTTCAAAAATAGCTGCCTTCATTATCATAATAATTTTTCCCCTGTGTTCAGGAGCTCAGGGAATTAGTGGTAAATGTAAATGTAATCAAGGGCACCACCGTGCTTTTAATTTAGCAAGTAAAAACAATTTATACTTCCCATCATTGTGGCAGGACAAGTCAGTTTTATTACTAAAAGAAGCTTGGAGCAAGTCTAATTGCCATGTGGTTTTTTTTTTTTTTTTTTTTTTTTTTTTTTTTCATGTGTATGTCTTACCTGGATAAAAATCCTGATCTTAATATCAAGTGTCAGTATGGCTATGGGGAAATGTATTGTTAAGAGTGTAAATTGGTCCTTTCTGGAGGGCAATCTGCCAAAATGTAAAAATGTGAATGCCCTTTGACCCAAAAATCTCACTTCTGTAAATTTACCCTGAGATAATTGCACACAGAAAAAGATGCATGTTTTTACAACAGCAAAGAGAGAGAGAAAGCCATCCTAAATAACCAATAAACAGCAACTAGTCAAATGTATTATGGTATGCAAATAAAATATGACTCAGCTATTCAAAATAATTATGTAAATCCATATAGATTGACCAGAACATGTAAACTCTTGTTAAATAAGAAATATCTTGTTCAGGATATACATTTCATATAGAATTCATTCATCAACAATTATTTATTGAACTCTTGGTAACCAACATTGTTCCAGTAACAGGGCTTGGCAAACCCTTTCTGTGAAAGTCCATCTAGAAAGAATTTTAGGTTTTCCAGGCCATACAGTCTATGCCACAACTACTCCACTCTGCCTTTGTCAACTGAAAGCATCCACAAGGGATACATAAAGAAAAGGGTATGATTGTCCCAGCAAACTTCATTTACAGAAAAAAGATGGCTGGACAGATCTGGCTCATGGCTGTTAGTCACCCACCCTTGTTTTAGACAACTGGAAAATATAAGTGAAACAAAACATACTGAAGGCTCTGTTCCCTCTGGACTTTCCATTCTACAGCTATCTGTTCATCTCTGTATATATATGTACAAAGATATGATTAGATGGATTGGCAGGTGATTCAGTGCTAAACCACAGAAATTTGGGTTTTGCCTTCATGAACCTCACAGTCTAGTAGAGAACACAGACAAGAAAACAAGTAAAAAGAATAATTACAGTTTTTTGTAATTGATAAGAAGGAAATAAAATTATCAGCATTGGCTATCTTTGGGTAGTGAAAAGTCTAATGAGTTTTCGTTTATTCTTTTTTTACTTTCCTCTACTATTTGAAGTTTTTACAAAAAGAGAAGACAACATGCTCCCACTGGGTAGAGCATCCGCTCTCCCATCTGAGTAAGGCTGCGTGCTCTGAGCGTTTTTCTCCCTCTGCTACTGCTGGACCTCAACCATCATTCACCAGGTTTAACAGAAATAATAACTGCATAGAAGGTTCAGATATTACAAAGATGTGTAACTGTTCTAAAGAAATGTGTGCCTTTAGGGCACATTTACATATATTTTCATACCTTAGAAAGAGTTAAGTACAATCTTTTTCTCCTCTAATATATAAGGAGCAAGTAAGTACTCAAAGACATTTCCTTGATGCAAAGAGCAAAATATTTGGCCAGCGGCTCTTTAGTGGGTCAGAGAAAAAAAGTGCTTCATTTAGTTTTCTGATTTATTCCACAAAAGATTTTGTTTCCTAGGACAATGGAGTTTAGATATATTCTGTTTTTAGAAAATTATGTCTGAAAAGAAAGTTTAGACATATGTATGTGAGTGTGTGCGTGTGTGTGTATCTTCTGAATGGTTGAGACCCTGAGTATCGAACAACTTCTCCTGAACCTACCTCGGGAACTGCCGTGGGCTTTTCATAATGGCAACCTCTAGAATGAAAACTTAAAGAATCCCTAATGCTCACTCTGTTTTTTCTTACAGATTGCCATAGAGGCTCTGTCAGCCAATGTGGGTGTGTCATAATACTCCCAAAGACACTAGAACATTCAGCTTGCCAAGTTTTTTAATATTAAAAAATAACCCAGGAATTTTAACATTGTGAGCCTCTATCAACAACAAAACCTGAAATTGAAAAGCACTTCTTCCTTGACTGCATTTCACCTATGTAAGCCATTTGTTAATCTCTGAGGACTTGAATTCAGGATGGATTCAACCTCTAAAAACTCAGCCTCCCCCTGAGCTTGTCCTTGACTCCAAGTTCCAGTGCCTAGCACTTGAAAAGATCAGGTGAGATTCAATTATGAAGTCGTGTCTGACTTTTTGAAGTGTAAATCCACTGCACTTGAAAATGGCAAGTGTAAAATCCATTCTTAAAAAGCACTTGACATTTTCACATGCATCTTTACAGCCATGGAAAGGTGAGCAGGCTCAAAAGAGATGGCCAAGAGTGGCTTAAAAAAAAAAAAAATCAAGTTCTAATGCTTGGTTAGGAGCAGAGGTCGGATTTTTAGTTCTTTGTTTTGACTAGAAATTGGAACTTCTTTAAAAGCTGTGTTTTGTAAGACCTCTGTGAGCTGATTTTTTCCTGATAATGTTTCCCTGCTGGAACATTATCAGGCTGCCTCATATCGCATGCCTTTCTCTTCACAGAGACTTTATAGGTTATCCTGATATCGTCACCCTGTACTTGCACACTGAAGTGATCATATGGATCAGGGCTGGCCAAATTTTTCAGGAAAGGGCAGGACAGTAAATGCTTTTGGCTTTGACAGCCACACGGTTTCTGCTGCAACCACTTAACTGCTGTTGTAGCAGAAAGCAGACATAGACAATATGGAAATAGAGGAGCCTGGCTGTGTTCCAATAAAACTTTATTTATGGACATTGAAATTTGAATTTCATATACTGTAATAGTCATGTGTCACAAATATTATTCTTCATTTGATTTTTTTCAACATTTGAAAAATGTAAAACCGTTCTAAGCTCATGGGCCATATATAAATAGGCGGCAGGTTGAATTTGGCTTCCAGGCCATCCTTTACCAAATTCTGATATTGACGGTAAAAGTAATTTAATAAAATAAAGCCTAACTGGCAGTGCACATGTTCTGAAGTTTTATGCATTCTATGGAAAAGATCCATTGGGGACCCTCTGAGCATAAATATGCTGGTAAATTCATTTGCTCCCAGCAGGGTTCAGCAGGCTGGTTAGCTCACTGAAATCAACCAGTCCATGCTCTGGTCTCCCTGCCCCTCATTCAGCTACAGCCCCTCCACCAAGGAGACCCACTCTCATTTGCTTTGCTGCCAAAAGCAGATATCCTACAATGTGTTGGCTTTAATTAAGGTAATTTATTAACTTTACAAGCTTACAGTTTTGAAGCTGTGAAAATTTCCAAATATAGGCACCATCAGGACTATGCTTTCTTCCTGAAGACAGCTCCCAGTGATCCTGGACTCCTCTTTCACATGGAAAGGCACATGGCGGTGTCTACTGGTCTCTCCCTTCTCTTCCATGGTCCACTGGTTTCAGCTTCTTGCTTCTGTGGCTTTCTCTCTCTTTGTCTGAATTTCAGTCTTTTATAAAGGATTCCTATAAAAGGATTAAGACCCAACCTGAATGAAGTGGGTCACATCTTAACATAAGGTCCTACTCACCAAAGATCCTACTTACAATGGGTCCACACTCACTGGAATATACTAACTGTAAGAACATACTTTTCTGGGGTCCCTACAGCTTCAAACCATCATAAGTCCCAACCCCATCCAGGTATCAGCTTGACACCAGCAGCATTGATATCATCTCGGAGCATGTTAGACATACAGAATCTCAGGCTCTGCACCCAAACCTTCTGAATCAAAATCTGGACTTTAAGAAGATCCCCAGGTGATTCACATGCATATTAAATTTTGAAATGCAACCTCTACTAGACAAAGTATCCAAGTAGTTTCAGTCTAGCTTATAGAAGCACAGGGGTTTCAATACAAAGAAGCAAAACTCCACTCACTAATGCTAATTGTATTAGTCAGCCAAAGGAGTGCTGATGCAAAATACCAGAAATCCGTTGGCTTTTATAAAGGGTATTTATTTGGGGTAGAAGCTTACAGTCACAAGGCCATAAGCATAAGTTACTTCCCTCACCAAAGTCTGTTGCCACGTGTTGGAGCAAGATGGCTGCCGATGGTTACAAGTGTTCAGGCTTCCTCTTAAGGCTCCGTGGTTCCAGCTTCTTCTGGTCTCAGCTGTAGGCTGGGATAAGTCTCGTCTCTCTCCTCCGTCTCATTTTTCTCTGGGCTTAGCTGCTCTGCTCTCTCCACAAGGCCAGCTGTTGACTATCAGGCGAACAGCTCATCTCTCCTCCCACGGCCTCTGCCGTGTCTAATGGAGCCTTCTCTCCTTCCTCACGTATCTGCTTCTCTGTGTGTTTACTTCCTGGGGCTCCAATATCAAAACTCCAAATCCTCTGTCGTGTAGTTTTCTACACTAACTCCAACTAACTCTTTTGCTGTGTAGTTTTCAATGTCTTACTGATGTGGCCCAATCAAAGCCTTAGTCATTATTTAATCAAGTAAAAGTGAAACCTCTGAATTTAATACAATCAAATATGCCCAGAGGAACAGACCAGTTTACAAACACAATCCAACATTGTTTGGAATTCATAAACAATGCCAAACTGTTACATTAATGAATATAACATCACAATATTAATGATGATCTAAGTATTTTTTACGCATTTTCTTAAATCTTTGGCTTAGGAAATGTTAAAATAGTCTTGCTTTCTAAATTCCTTTTCCCATATTTATTCTACACATTCATAAGAAAATCGCTAATGCCAATGAACTATCAAGTATGTTTCACCCATTAAATTCAGATTTATGCAATTCTTTTCCCATTTCAAAAACTGTTCCCTAACACCACCTATTTCTTCCTGTTACACACTCAACTATAACATTCTTTTAATTTTTTTTTTTTAATTTTCGTAGATTAACTCTCCAGAAGAAGTGTTACCCTACTTGATATTCAGTATATTTTCTTGTGACAGCTTTATGGTATAATTAAATTTCATACATTTTTTCAGTCCTCTCTGAATATGTATTAGAAAGGCAACCATCATAATCCTAAACCAGTTGGCTTGATTTGCTTATTTAAACCCACATCTCACAGGCCTGCCACTTTTCCATACATTCCATCCCCATCTGCACTCCATCCACCTGCCCAAAGTTATTGATTGTCCTGACAGTGAAGGAAACCACAGGGCATTGACAGTCAAAATATAATTTCCCTTAGAAAGCCCTTTAGAAAGGTCCATATTTAGATTCTGAACTCTAATATTCCAAACTGTATGGTGGTGCCATTTTTAACTAGGACGCAGAAGAGAACAAAAATTGAATATCACAGAAGATTAAGGCTGCATTTTTCAAAATTCTTAATAGGGTTTAGCATATAAGAAATTGTTATTATGACTTAGCACATAAGGAAAAACCCCGATGTTTAAATGGACTAAGTAACTTAATAAGCCTCATTTGGATGCAAAAATAAATGAGCATCAAGTTAACATTAACTTTTAATGCTTGCCATTTTATGTTAATTCGTATTTTTAAATTATGGCTGATTCTTTGCAATCAGTCTATAGCTAATTATATCTCCAACATGTAAATCTGATGGAGGGCTGGGACCAAAGAACAACAAAAAATACCTAACAAAGACCTTGGAGACTGTTACTTGTCTCTGTAAACGTAAAATCCAGCTTCCAGAGTAAACCTCAAGCTCTGAACTCGTCACTACTCTTTCTCAAAAATGAAGGCTTAGTTTGCTTAACCATGGAAACGATATTGATGCATTCTCTTTGCATATGTTTTTCCTGGTTATTTATCTTTATAACTAAAGGCTCTATCCTAAGGCACAAAAGATCTCTATGTTAGGTAGATGAAAAGTGCAGTTTTAGGAAACCTCCAAGTAGAAAATCTAAAGAAGAAGAAATTTGAAGTTAAATACCTTCTCTCACCCAACACTAAGATTCTGTATGCTTCAAAAGCAGACACAGGATTCTTCCCATTACAGAAAGATGCCCAGACCCACCTCTCTTAATAAGGGTGTATTCTCACAGCATGCTTTCATGAGAAACTTAGGTTCTAATCATACAAAAAAGGGCAACTACCACTTAATTAGTTTCTACCCTGAGCCAGACATTTTATAAATGCTATTTTATCTCACTTATTCTCCACAACAAACTCATATGAGAAAAAAGGCAGAGCTTGAGTAATGTGATCAAAGTTATCAAGTTAGTAAATGACCAAAGTAGAGTTGTCTGACTTTGGAGTCAGGCAGATGTGAGTTGTCCAAACCCAGATGGTACTACTCATTTAACAAATATGTATGTGTCCATTTATCACTAGCTGTAAGAATCCAACTCCCATATTCCATGGGTGAAGACATGGGGCCCAGAGAGGTTGAGCAATTTGTCTGAAGTTGCACAGCTAGCTAGTGGAAAAGCCAGGACCAGAGCCCAGATCTCCTGTCTGCGAAGCCCTCTTCTGTCCTCTGCATCACCGCAGCACAGCTTTAAAGTGTGTATGACTCACCTGGAGGTCTTCTTAAAATGTAGATTCTGTTTCAGTAGTCCTGAGAGGGGCCTGAGATTCTGCATTTCTACCAAGTGACCAGCTGGTGATGTGGCCCAGGGCTAGTATTCCAAATTTCACTGCCATCATCACTGGTAGAAATAAGAGGACTGGGGATGTGTTTTCAGGATTTTAATGAGGAGACAGTAGAGTGTAAAATGCAGTTAATTTACCACTAGGATGACCAACTTGTCCTGATTTGTCTGGGACTTCCCCAGTTTTAGCAATGAAAGTCCAGCATGCTAGGAAACCTCCCAGCTCCAGGCAGACGTGGATGTTTGGCCACCTTATCCACAACTGGTTTATACACCACAACTATAACAGCATTCAACGTGGGAGAAAATATGCAACATGAGTTAGATGGAGAGGAGGCAAGGGTAAGAGGGCTTAGGAGACGAGCAGCAGGGCTGGCTTCAGAGGCATGCAGGCGAGGCTGTCAGTCACCCAGGGGTCTGCCCTCAGAAGCACATCGTGTTTGGTTTGATGCTATGCTGTCACTGTCTTGAAACGTTTAATAACCTTTTTGATTGAGATATAATCTACATGCATAAAACTCGCTCTTTATCGTACACAAATCAGTGTTTTTAGTATAATCACAGTTGTGCAACTGAAGGAGGCTAGTAAAATAGGGAATCAATTGATCTGGAACCTGGCATAAAGTCCACATGGACATCAATACTCCAAAAATGGCTGCTGGAAGACCCTCACGAGATTCTCCCATTCGGATGAGATTTCCTACGGAAGCCAGGAGAAGCCCCAGATATTCTCTAGGGGCCTTATCATTGGGCCCTCCCAGGGGATTTATGGGTGGGGTAATCAATCAAAACAGCAAACAGCTGGGACCCCTCCCATGTCATTAGCAAAGGGGCAGAATAGTTAATGGTTCAAAAAGCAAGCGCAAAGGCGGAATCTCTCTCTCTTGCCTTTTGAACCCTATTCTGGCCTTCTTCACCCCCACATGGATCAACACACAAGTAAAACCCAGGCATTTATAATCTATAATGGGAAATTGTAGTCTGTAAATCGGCCCTTTTGATCACTCTTCAGCCCCTTCCTCTCTCTGGGACCCATGATCTGTTATTTTCTCCCATTTCTCTTCCCTCCCTACCTTAATAAATTACTGGCCTAATCAACATGGCATGCTCTTGAAATCCATTTCTTGCAGTTTAGCCAAGGACCTAGACAAAATCCGGCTACACAATCATCACCACTGCCTAGTTCCAGAACTTTTTCATCCTCCCAGACAGGAACTCTGTACCTATTAGTAGTTACTCCTGAGTCCCTACTTCCCCCAGTCCTAGATCTATTAGGACTAGATTACCACTAAATCTATTTTCTGTCTCTATGATTTGCCTATTCAGGACATTTCATATAAATGGAGCCATATAACATGTAGCCTTTTGTGTCTGGCTTTTTTCACGTTAGCATAGTTTTAAAAAGGTTCATCCATGTATCAGTACTTCATTCCTTTCTATTGCCAAATAATATTCCATTGTATGGATATAATATACACAATATTATCCCTTGTATGGTATACTACATTTTGTTTATCCATTCATGTGTTGTTTCTACTTTGGGGCTATTATGGATAAGACTGCTATAGACATTAATGAACAAGTTTTTGTGTGGACATAGGTGTTCAGTTCTCTTGAGTATATACCTAGGAGTAGAACCGCTGGGTCACATGGTAACTCTACATTTAACTTTTTGAGGAACCGTCAGACCATTTTCCAAAGTGGCTGCCCCATGTTACATTCCCACTAGCAGTGAAGGAGGTTTCCAATTTCTCCACGTTCTCACCAATACTTATCACGCATTCTTTTGGTTACAGCCATCCTAGAGGGCATAAAGTGGTATCTCATGGTTTTGATTTACATTAAATTCTTAACCTTTTAACAAGGGGTCCCTAGGTTTCTTTTTTGCCCTGGGCCCTGCAAATTACTTAGCTGCCTCTAAGTCAAACAAAGCAAACGTAAAAGGATGTACAGACTCCTCTGGCACCTGGAGCCAGAGTCCCTCCTGTTTTCCCCAGAGACATAAAAGGCTGGGGTGTAGAAGGAAGTGGGTTTCTTCCTGGGAATTAAGTCAAAAGAGTAGGCCAATCAGATTTTCAATTCGCCCAGTACGGGAAATCTTGCCCCCTCTTGCCGCTTCGGCTTACTGATGCTTTATTCCCTTCAAGCCGGAAGGATTCAAGTCTTTTATCTTTCATTCAACAAGAATTTATATACCTGCCAGGCACTGAGCTAGATAGTGGGGATACCTTGGTGAGCAGTTCAGCATCTGAGGATTCTCAGAGCTTATAAAAAGTCTTGAACTCAAAGGCCTGGTTTATTTACCACTCCAAATAAAATTCATTCACATTAAATTAACATTCTGTAAATCAATCAACAAGTATAATTGAGATGAAACCATTTTCTGATGGAAGAGAAGGGGAAAAAAGAGGGCATGGAATTCCTTAAGTTGGAAGGAGGGGGAAGTCTATTAAAAGGTCACAGAAAACGGAAGCAGGGAAAACAGAGAACTTCGAAATGTTTTATCAGTTTGCCAAGGGGCGGCCCTGCTTGCCCACAGCTGGGCAGAACTGAGAGCCACTTTGCACAGAAGTGCTTTTGTCCTACCAATGCCTAGAGGCAGATCTGCCTGTCTAGATTTATAGAGATGAGATTGGAGCTTTCTTTTTTCCAACACTGCCTCTGTCTCCGAGGATTTGTTAATTGAGGTACCACCTCTCAAGAACCATTGAGTAAAATTAATGTATTGCATTGCATGTTTCTGATTTCCACCAGGGCAATTATTGCACAATGTGTTTTAAAGGGAAGACCATGCTCTTGAGCATGTCAAATAGGAAGCAGTTTATTCAGGACCAAACCAGGAAAGGCTGATTTCTCTAATTTACATACTGGAATTAGACTTTACTTCATTTTTTTATTCTATTTCTAGAAATGAAATCATAAATTTCTCCTGACAGGTTGGCACAGATTATTCTTAAGAGGTCATAATTCAGTTATCTTTGGCATGCTTTTGACCAGCGTCCATCACACTCAAAATTTTACTTAACTCTTGTTAATAACTTGGGATCATTACTTCCTATCTAGAAAGATTATTTAAAAAAACAGGAGAGAGGATGTAGCTCAAGTGGTTGGACACCTGCTTCCCACGTATGAGGTTGCAGTTTCGATCCCTGGTACCTCCTTAAAACAAACAAACAAATGAAAAAAAAACAGCATTCTCGGGGGAGCAGATATAGCTCAGTAGTTGAGTGCCTGCTTCCCATGTACAAGGTTCTGGGTTCAATCCCCAGTGCCTCCTATAAATAAATTAATTAATTAATTGATTAATATTAAGTCCATTAATCCTAGACGTCTAACAATTGGGGAAGGTGGAAATGGAGGTCCTAAAAATGAGGGGAGAATTTTTTATCTGTCTAAAAGCCCAGTGAAAACCAAATAATACATCTGTACAAGCAACAACAGTTGATTTGCGTTTGGCTGGAATTGTATCACCTCTCACATTCATCAGACATACAGCCATGTGCTTTTTGACTAATAAAATATATTAGTCACTATTTAATAAAATGATTTTGTAGACAAAATATTCGAAAACCTATGTCCATGAGGGATGTGTCAGTTACTAAGGGAGCTTTGGTGTTAGAAACTCTACAGAAAACCTGAAATAGACCATAAAACATGAGAAAATCTGTTCCTTTAGCAGCCATTGCTTTTGAACATAAAGCTACTCAGGGATGAATTCTCCTGCTTTCTCATCCCTTGTTCACATGTCTTTCTCCCCTTCCCACCCGTGACCTGGACAGAAGACACCTGATGGGTGGGGCTTCCAAAGCAGGTTTTCTTTATAGGTTGAACAATCTAATGACTTACATTGTTGATATATTTTCTTGGCAACACAAGCTTAATTCAATCTTTGGATACTAGCAGCTTCTATTTTCTCTTTGCTCACTGGAGAGGCGCTTGCCCAGCATAAAAGCCCACTAAAATAAAATTGGATATCCCTGCTCCAGCCAAGGTTTGAGGAAGGGCAGCTCTGTGCAACTCAGTGCTTCCCTAGTGGAAAGTTCTAGGAAAGGATCAGGTTAATGAAACTACCTGAGTTGGGTCTTCAACAAATGTCCTCCATCATTTGTTAGAAGCTAATTCCAGCTCCAACCCAATCTTATCCAAAATCAAGTTTAAATGTGGTTATCAAAGTCAAAGGGAGACAAGAAAGAGGCAGGGATGGGCCATTCCCCTCCATATTGAAGACAGGTGGGCAACAATTCCTTGTACGTTCTTGTCAAAAGATGCAATAATATCAACAATGCATAGAGCAAGTATTTCATTAGCACTCTTCTTTCCAAAAAAGTTTAAATGCTTCATAGAAATCTGCACAAGCAAGGCTTTACCTCTCATAGGAGGATGTGAACTCAAAAACAAACTCAGCCTTGGCTACCCTGGTGGCAGGGAGACAGGTGCTCTAGGGTAAGCTATTATCCCTATTTGAACCAATGCTTCCTCATCTCTAAGTGAGGATGCTATCTCCCTCGGAGGATTGTTGTGACAATAAAACAATCTGACAGCTCAAAGTTCCCAAGCCACAGCCCCTCCCTATGCACCCTTTGCTCATCCACTAGAAGGCTTCAGACAGAGTTAAGTTGCAGCTCCTCTCCCTCTGATTTTAGGTTATTTATGTATAGTCTCTAAGCCCTAGTATAATGGAGATTAATCACCTTCCTCAAAGAGCTATTTCAAGAATGAAATAAAGTAATAGAGCAGCTGGCACAGAGTGGGACCTCAAGAAATGGAACCTATTCTTACTACCAGTCCCATGCTTCTGCCTTGTCTTTCTATTTTACACTCCTGATGGCCAATGGAGCTGGACTCACACCCTGAACCGCAGCCTGATCGGCAAGGCCTCTAGCCCCCTTCCTAGCCCTTGCCAGCCACTCAGCCCTCCCAAATCAGCTATCCTCCACGACTCTATTAGCCAATTGTTACACTGCTGTTGCCTGGCTCCTCCCAGTTAGAGCTGACCTGCAAGGCTATTGACAGTGACACAAGTTCACTGCACCTTGGGATTAAGTCAGAAAAGATCCCCACAGGATTCTACTCTGCAGCCAGGGTTGAAAGTCCATAATAGGGTTTGGGGGCTGCTCCTCTCTGCTCAGGTCTCCTCACCCTGGTCCTGCCAGGTCCTAGCACCCACCCTTCCCCACTGGCCACTGCTGCTGAACTCCCTGCAAGTCTCATGGCCAAAGTCTCCCTTTGCTAAGAAAATGCCTTTGTCTGTCCATGTGCCAGTTGTGCCCTGAGAAAGAGTTGCACTACCTACTCTCCAGTTCATTGGACTCACCCAGGACAACTAACAAGAAGATGATGATGGACAACAACCATCCCAAGGAACAGAGAGCATCTGCAACTGCAAGCAAGATAGTACCACCCATCTGCCCCATGGGATCACAGCCCCCTCTCAGTTAGAGGTGGAGTAGGCATCACCATCCCAGAATCCTCAGGACTGGGGAATGAACAATGGACTAGAGTGAACTTACTGGTATTCTACTTGTGATTCTAGCAATGGAAGAACTTTTTTTTTTAAAGATTTATTTACTTTTATCCATTTTTACCACCACCACCACCACCCCGTTTTTGCTGTTTTTGTTATTTTTGTGTCCATTTGCTGGGCAATTCTCTATGTCTGTTTCCTGCCCTCTCTTCTCATCCTTCTCCTCCTGTCTTCACCAGGATTCGATCCTGGGAACCTCCGATGTGGGAAAGAAGTGTTCTGCCACCTGCGCCACTTCAGCTCCTGGTTTTTCGGCGTGTCTTGTCTTGGCTCTCCCTTTGTGTCACTCCCCTGTTACATCATCATCTTGCTGCATGTCTCGGCAGGGCCTTGTGGCCCATGCGCTTTCTATATTTGTCTTTTTTTTTTTTCATTTTTACCGGGAGGTCCCGGGGATCAAACCTGGGTCCCTCCATATGGGAGACAGACACATTTGAGCCACATCTGCCCCCCTGTTATGCCTCTTAAGGTTAACCAAAGATACCTAGAGTTAGAGTCATTTCCCATACAGGATGGTCATATAATAAATCAGGTTTGGTTTATCACCAGCATTCTAAAAACTAGACCTAGAGAGAAAAACTGGGTCTGGGGACACATGCATGGTTTTTAATATAGCGAACGTTTAGCCTACCCTGATTATCACAAAATCAGGACAGCGAGAACATTTGCATTGGAAGAATTTTTATCATTGATGTGGAGGCAGTGGCCACTAGAGGTTCTGAGAGGAGGGAGAGGGAAAAATAAGTGTAATGTGGGGGCATTTTGGGGACTAGGAATTGTCCTGAATGACATTGCAATGACAGATACAAGCCATGATATATCTTGTCATAACTTACAAAATTGTGTGGGAGAGGGCATAAACTACAATATAAACTATAATCCACACTTAGTGGCAATGCTCCAAAATGTGTTCATCAATTGTAACAAATGTACCACATTAATGATGTTGTTAATATGGGAAAATGTGGGAGGGGTAGGGAGCAGGGCATATGGGAATCTCCTATATCTTTTATGTAACATTTATGTAATCTAAGAATCTTTGTACAAAACATTAAAAAGTATATTTAAAAAAAAAAAAAAGGACATTACACTCCCCCCACAAAAAATGCCTTTGTTACTTTCTCCATACAGTAGTACACTCGGAGGTGCACTGCTCAGAGACCCCGTCAAAAGATTTGTAGCCCAGATACAAACAGTGCAGTTAGCTGACAGCCTCCAGCTGTTTTACACCTTCCTGCAGCATCACATGCTTCCACGAGTGGCTCCAGCCCATGACTAACCATGACTGTGTGGTATAAGGGCCTGGCATTTCTGCCCAACGGGGGACTCCTCTGGGCAATCTCCCGGTGTTGTGAGGCCTGCATCGTGGTCTTTTTCTCCTGCCCATCCCAACTCCTCTCTTCCATCTCACCGGTCTTAGGCCCCAAGAAACCTTTTGCACTCCTAACTCCATCTCCTCCCCGCCAGGCCCAGCTGATGCATAAACCACGTAAACTATGCAGTAGCTCTCAGAGTATGCTCCCCAGAGCAGCACCTGGGAACCTGTAATAAATGCAGGTTCTCAGGCCTCACCCCAGACCCACTGAACCAAAAACCCTGGAGTGGGGTCCAGCGAGCTGTGTTTTAGCCAGCCCTCCAGGCGATTCGGTTAGACTTCAAGTTGGAGAATAGCAGCCCTCCTGGGTTTCAGTAGAAGGTTCGCACCATCTGACAGACTCTCAAGTAAAATAAAACCAGCTGCCTGGGATTCCATCTGAGACGCTACTAGAGCCCTCTGCATACCACAGGTATAAAGAGAAATGCACCCAGCCTTTGCGGGGCAGCACGATGCACCCTGCCTCACCCAGGGCAGCTCTCTTATAGCTGACCTGCTGGGTAGGCCCAGCCTGGGGGTCTTCTGCCCAGAGACCACAGCCTTCCACTCCATCTCATGCAACAGAACCAGAGCAAGGAAATTAACCACAAGGTCAAAATGTGGGTTTGAAGTCCACCGTTATAACATTTGACATTTAGACTGCCAACTGCTGTCTACAGCATCTCAAGTGCTTAACAAATAGCACTTCCCAGATATTTAATTTTTCAGCGCTACCCATGCATTTGATGCTTCATAGGATACGAACTCAGGCGTCAGGCTCACCCTGCTCTAGAGTTCTGCACCAGGATCCCATAAGCCAGGCTATAAAAACACACCATCTTTTGTAAGACACAGAAGCCGACTACAAGCACCCAGCCACTGGGACATTCCTTGCTCTGAGCCACCCCAAAGGAAAAATGAAGTAGCGTCCTCAGACTCTTTGGCCCCTCCTTGTAATGGTTCAGACTGATTCTGTTATTAAAACTTCCTCCTTAATTACTGACATACGTGCAATCCAAGTTACTTTCTCGCAATTATGTTATTCAGCAATAATTGGATTTCTAGTTTTAATTGGGCCCTAAATTAGCTATAGCTTTCATGAAAGCCATTACAGTGATTTCTAACTACAGTTTTTGCTGCTTTCTGAGAACATTATATTTCAAACAGAATGATTCACCAGTAGAAGAAGTCACAGCTGCAGTGAACTCTTACACAGATTCCTGTTAATGATTACAAGTTGGGTACTATTCTGTTGTAACTAAACATTTGCTGCAAATACTATCCATTGAGCTTTGCTCTTTCACAAGAGAGGCTGCTTTCTGGCCAGGGTAAGAGCCCCCAGTTCTGTTTGCGATGAAAATCCAGCCATGTGACCAGATATTTAGCTCAGTGAAATGGGGTAGAGACTCTATTTGTTGCCACCCGATACAATGCTTGCATATAACACAAAATAAAAGAAGAGACTTCCGGGAAGATGGCGGACTAGTAAGACATGGGAATCTCTTCTCCAGAAAAATAGCTAGAGGACAAGCTGAAACAGCCCCGAAAAAGATCTTCTAGGGTTTAGGTCAGCAGGTGAAGGCTGCACACCACCCAGAAGAGAGAGGGACAGAAGAGGGAAATCGCGACTACAGATCTGTGAGATGCAAATAGCAGCTTCTGCTGCTGCCGGCACCCTCCCCCACACTCTTCAGAATTCTCAGGCCCCTGGGACTGCGACCACAGACAAAGCGGGCTTCAGGGATCTGCCACTCCCGGAAAGGGGAGAGAGAGGGACACAGCCTTAGGCTGACTCAGGTTCGGACCTGAAATTTGGGCTGCAGAGCCCCACGGACCCTTCCACACGGTGGTTTGCCCTGGGAGCCCGGAAAGGACTGGAGAAATACAATCCTCGCAACCTCCCTGTCTTCTAGCCTGGACTAATTGTTGAGGACACCACGGGAGAGGGGAGAGAGAGCCTGGGGCTGACCCTGCTTTGGACTCCCAGGTTTGGTCTGCCCTGTCCCAAGAGCCCTTCCAGGCTGGGTGGGGCTGCGCCATTGTTTGCCTCGGAGCCTGCAAGGGGCTAAAGATATACAAACCTCCCAATCTCATCCTCTACTAACAGGGACTGATTGTTGAGGATTCAGAAGGGAGTGGAAATATTTCCTAGCTGGGAAAAGGGGGGCGCTACGAGAGAAGTCTGGAGAACTGTCTCAGAAAGTTTGAATCACAGGGCTTCTAGACCCCAGACAGGAAGCTCTATCACATTGATCAGGTCTGTGTCAAAACAAATACGCTCCAACCAGGCATTGAATTGAGAGCAGCCAACAAGCGCCATCTCCTGGCAGACCAAGGAAGTACACATAAGAAAATTAATAAGTAAGAGAGTCTTTTCCTGGCCTCTATAGCCTCCCTGCCCAAGGCCCTAGGAAACGACTCTACAACCAATTACTGGGTCCAGTGCCCAGTTCTGAGCAACCAGCAGAACAATCCTAACAATCAAGGTTGAGCCAAAAATCAAAGAGCGGTGGTAACTCACAGCCGCCTGCCACTAAAACCCCATAAAAGAGAAAGAGATAGAGCATCTAAGTAAAATACAAACTAACGAGATGCCTAAGCACCAACAAAAAATTACGGGCCATACTAAGAAAATAGAAGACATGGCCCAAGAAAAGGAATACAGCAAAGTCCCAGAAGAGATGCAGAATTTGAGAGAACTAATCAGTGAGATGAGCACACATTTCCAAAATCAAATTAATGAGATGAAAGAGAATATAGTTAAAGAGATCAATGACATCAAGAAGTCATTGCGCGAACGTAAAGAAGAATTTGAAATCCTGAACAGAAAAGTAACGGAGTTCATGGGAATGAAAGACACAATAGGTGAAGTCAAAAATACATTTGAAGCATACAACAGCAGACTCGAAATGATAGAAGAAAGAATAAGTGATACTGAAGACAGAGCAGCTAAAATTGAAGAGAAAAAAGAACAGAGAGAGAAAAGAATGGAAAAAATTGAGCAGGGGCTCAGAGAGTTGAATGACAACACAAAACGCAAGAACATACGTGTCATTGGAGTTCCAGAAGGAGAAGAAAAAGGAAAAGGGGCAGAAAGAGTATTTGAGGAAATAATAGCTGAAAATTTCCCAACTCTCATGAAAGAAATGAACTTTCATGTCCAAGAAGCACACCGTACCCCAATAAGAATAAATCCAAATAGACCTACACCAAGACATATATTATTCAGAATGTCAAATGTAAAAGATAAAGAGAAAATTCTCAGAGCAGCAAGAGAGAAGCAAACGATCATGTGCAAAGGACGTCCAGTAAGACTTTGTGCAGATTTCTCTTCAGAAACCATGGAGGCGAGAAGACAGTGGTATGATACAATTAGGAAACTGAAAGAGAAAAACTGCCAGCTGAGAATTCTTTACCCAGCAAAACTGTCCTTCAAATATGAAGGTGAATATAAAGTATTCACAAACAAACAGAAACTAAGAGAGTTTGCAAAAAAGGATCCACCTTTGCAGGAAATATTAAAGGAAGCCTTAGAACCTGAAAGAAAAAGACAGGAGAGAGAGGCTTGGAGGAGAGTATAGAAGAAAGAAAAGCAGAAAGGATAACCAAAAGAGTAAAAAGAAAGACAAAAATAAGATGACATATGAAAAACAAAGAATAAAATGGAGGAAATAAATAGTGCATTTTCAGTAATGTCATTGAATGTGAATGGATTAAATTCCCCAATCAAAAGATACAGGCTGACAGAATGGATAAAAAAACATGAGCCATCCATATGCTGCTTACAAGAAACTCACCTCAGACACAAGGATGCAAGCCGGCTGAAAGTAAAAGGTTGGAAAAAGATACTCCATGCGAATAGTAAACAGAAAAAAGCAGGGGTAGCTATATTAATATCAGACAAAACAGACTTCAAATGCAAAAAAGTGATAAGAGATGTGGAAGGCCATTATATATTAATAAAAGGGACGATCCTCCAGGAAGATATAACAGTCATAAATATCTATGCACCTAACCAGGGTGCCCCAAAATATATGAGACAAACTCTGGCAAAACTGAAGGGAGAAGTAGACATTTCTACAATAATCATCGGGGACTTCAACACCCCTCTCACATCATTAGATAGAACAACTAGACAGAAGATCAACAAGGAAACAGAGAACTTGACCAATATGATAAACAAGTTAGACCTAACAGACATATACAGAACACTGCATCCAAACTCAGCGGATTATACATTCTTCTCAAGTGCCCATGGATCTTTCTCCAGGATAGACCACATGTTAGGTCACAATACAGCTCTCAATAAATATAAAAAGATTGAAATTATACAAAGCACCTTCTCAGATCATAATGGAATGAAACTAGAAATCAATAACAGACAGGAAAAAAGGAAATTTGCAAATGTGTGGAGACTGAACAACACACTCCTAAATATTCAGTGGGTCAAAGAAGAAATTGCAAGTAAAATCAGTAAATATATTGAGACAAATGAAAATGAGAACACAACATATCAAAACTTATGGGATACAGCAAAGGCAGTCTTGAGAGGGAAATTTATAGCCCTAAATGCCTATATTAAGAAACAAGAAAGAGCTAAACTCAAAGATTTAACTGAACAACTTGAGAAACTAGAGAAAGAACAGCAAACCAATTCCAAAGCAAAAAGAAGGAAAGAAATAATAAATATTAGAGTGGAAATAAATGAAAATGAGAACAAAAAAGCAATAGAGAAAATCAAAAAAACCAAAAGCTGGTTCTTTGAGAAGATCAATAAAATTGACAAACCCCTCGCTAGACTAACAAAGAAAAAAAGAGAGAAGATGCAAATAAATACAATCAGAAATGAAAGGGGGGAAATTACAAATGACCTCACAGAAATAAAAAGAATCATAAGAGGATATTATGAGAAACTATATGCCAACAAACTAGACAACCTGGATGAAATGGACAAATTTCTAGAAACTCATAACCAACCTACACTGACACAACAAGAAATACAAGAACTTAACAAACCAATCACAATTAAAGAGATTGAATCCGTCATCAAAAATCTGCCACCAAAGAAAAGTCCAGGACCAGATGGCTTCACAGGTGAGTTCTACCAAGCATTTCTAAAAGAATTAACACCAATCCTGTTTAAACTCTTCCAAAAAATTGAAGAGGAGGGAAAATTACCCAACATATTTTATGAAGCCAACATCACCCTAATACCAAAGTCAGATAAAGATTCCACAAGAAAAGAAAATTACAGACCAATCTCTCTCATGAACATAGATGCAAAAATTCTCAACAAAATACTTGCCCAAGGAAGAAATACAAATGGCTAAAAAGCACATGAAAAAATGCTAAACATCACTTGCTATCAGGGAAATGCAAATCAAAACTACAATGAGATACCATCTTACACCCATCAGAATGGCAGCTATTAAAAAAACAGGAGACACTAAATGTTGGAGAGGATGTGGAGGAATAGGAACCCTCATCCACTGCTGGTGGGACTGCGGTATGGTCCAGCCACTGTGGAGGACAGTTTGGC
>JAKSZT010054583.1:1473138-1603082 GCA_026826555.1 Tolypeutes matacus
CCACTATTAAAAAGACAGAGAACTACAAGTGTTGGAGAGGATGTGGAGAGATAGGAACACTTCTTCACTGTTGGTGGGAATGCAGGATGGTACAACCACTATGGAGGACTGTTTGGCAGTTCCTAAAGAAGTTGAATATAGACTTGCCACGTGACCCTGCAATACCACTACTGGGTATATACCCAGAAGAACTGAGAGCAGTGACACAAACAGACATCTGCACACCGATGTTCATAGTCACATTATTCATCATTGCCAAAAGTTGGAAACAACCCAGGTGTCCATCAACAGATGAATGGATAAACAAACTGTGGTCTATTCACACGATGGAATATTATGCAGCTATAAGAAGAAATGAAGTCATAAAGCATATGGCAACATGGATGAACCTGGAGAACATTATGTTGAGTGAAGCAAGCCAGACACAAAAGGACAAATATTGTATGAATGCATTACTATGAACCAAATATATTGTGAAATATATTGTTTGATTCACACACAAAAAAAAACAAACAAAAAACAAAACAACAACAAAAAAATTTACATGTATCCATTACATTTAATTGAGAAATATATATATTTATTCATCTGTGTTTACTTTTTAGTTTTTAATTGCTTATGTTTTCAATTATTAAATGTACAAAATAAAGTTAAAAAAAAAAAAAAAGAAAACCAAGTTATTCTTGAAAACTGTTGAAATCAAAATCTTGTTGAACCTACAGAAAGCATAATTCCATTGGTGCCTTTTTCAAAGGAACTACTTATTGTATAGGTGAATGTGGTTAAAAGAGGAAACCTTAGGCTGTACATATTAATAGAATAAAAATTAAAAGATAAAACATGGGACTGTACGACACAGTCAACCCTACTGTAGACGATGAACTATAGTTAATAGTACAAGCGTAAGAATGTTCTTTCATGAATTATAACAAATGTGTGATGCTAATACATGGTGATAATAGTAGGGTGGTATATGGGGAAAATACACCTACTGTAAATAGACAATGGAGATAACTATTTTGATTATCTTTCATCAATTTTGACAAAGGTAACTACTGTTTTTAAAAAAAGTAGTACAATTATTTTTAAAAGTGATGTTATCGATGGTAACAAATGTTGGGGGTGGGATGGTGCACAGGAATCCTGCATTTTATGCATGATTGTTTTGTTAACTCACAATTTCTCTAATACAATTTTAAAAAAAGAAAACCAAAATTTTCTTGAAAACTGTTGAAAACAAAATTTTGTGGAACCTACAGAAAGCATAATTCTCCGCTGCCGTCCTTTTTCAAAGGGACAGTCTACTCAAATCAGTCTAACAAATATTTGCCAAGCGTTGGCTTTGCGCTAGTTACTCAAAGGATACTGAGCGCCTGCGAGACTGTGTAGGCACGTAATTGGGCGCATGCACTTTGGAGTCAAACCACCCAGGTTAGAATCCCAGCCCTGCCCCTTCCTGGAGGGGCGCCCTCAGGCAAGTTACTTAGCCTCTCTGTTTCCTCAGTTGTAAAATATGCCACAAAGTTGTGCCGATTAAATGAGTTTACTACATGTAAAAGGACGTTGAAGAAGTACCTGGCACGTGATAAGCGCTAAATAAATGTTAATTATTATTCTAGTTCAAGGTGGCAAGGACTTTGTCTTTCATGTCTGTCACTGTATTTCCAGCATCCAAAACAGAGACTGACACATGATAAATTCTCAATAGGTGCTTTTAGCCTAATAGGAAAATCCAAGACTCTACAGCAAGTACCCTAAGAGAGAAAGGATCTACCGGAAAGAGTGTTTGTATCTAGTTTGGGGGGTGAATTAGTCTGGGTCTTGGTAGGAAAGAGATGGCACACTCAAAGGGATCTTCTTTGGTGAAGCCTCTGGATTCCTTTTTAGAATAATATTTTTAAAAGCATAAAATAAAACCTGTGGTATTACAAAGGAAACAACATATATTGAAATATAGCTATCAAAATGTTTTAACCAGTTGGTGATAGAGTAATGTGTGTGTGTTTGTGTGTATATAGATAGATAGATAGATATACAGATATAGATATAGATTTTTTTTCTCTGCCCCCCCCTTGTTGTTTTGCTCTGGCTGTCTGCTCTCTGTGTGTTCTTCTGTGTCTGCTTGTCTTCTCTTTAGGCAGCACTGGGAACTGATCCTGGGACCTTCCAGAGTGAGAGAGGTACTCAATCTCTTGCGCCACCTCAACTCCCTGGTCTTCTGCATCTCTTATTGTCTCTCTTCTGTGTCTCTTTTTGTTGCATCATCTTGCTGCTCCAGCTCTCCTCGTGGGCCAGTACTCTGTGTGGGCCAGCACTCCTGTGTGGGCCCCACTCCTGCACGGGCCAGCATTCTGTGCAGGCCAGCACTCCACGTCTGTCAGCTCTCTGCTCAGGCCAGCTTACCGCACAAGCCAGCTTGTCTTTCACCAGGAGGCCCCTGGAGTCTAACCCTGGACCTCCTATATGGTAGGCAGGAGCCCAATCGCTTGAGCCACATCCGTTTCCCACTATGATTCTTTATTAACATATTAAATAATAAAATCTAGAGATAGATGTAAAAACTACCATAATTTCAAAGCAATAATACGTAAAAATATCATTTCAAGATAATCTGCAACAACTATAAAGTGATACAAAAAAAAATCTGTGGTTTCCATTGTTGATAAAGGCTCTTGGGGTTTATTGTCTGCATTTATAATGGAAGAAAATGCTAAATTTCAGTTAGAGGTTAATGAACATAAAAATGTAGTCTTTCTCCCATCCAAGTTCATGGACTCCCTGAATTTAGAACCCCTGGCCTAGTCCTGTTGTGCCCATTTTCATCTTCCCCACTACATAGATGTTACTGAAAACAAAAATTATACAAGGTGTGTTGATTCGGAGGACCATTATCTTCCACTTGAAAGGAGAATATGTTTGAGCTAATTAGATTTGCTGAGCCTTTTCTGTGTGCCAATAAAACCTGATCATACACAGTCATGATCAAGATGGTCCATCTCATTAGTCTATAATTAGTCTTCACAAAATGTAACCATTCAGCAAATATGTATTGAGCACCTACCATGTGCCAGGCTCTGTTACAGATATTGGGGATACATCAGTGAACAAAAGAGACACAAACAAAACTCTCTGCCCTCCAAGGATTGCCATCCGCCAGCAATTGAACTCTGCAGGCTCCTGGGAGAAAGCATAGCTTCCCTGATGCCTGGAGTTTGTACTTCTAGTTTCTGAAACCATGAGACAATAAAGGATTGTTATTCAAAAAAAAAAAAAAACCTACCTTCCTGAAGTTTAGATTCTAATGGAGAGCTCAGACAATAACCAAAATAAATTATATAAGTAATGTCATATGTAAGGAAGTAAAACATTTTAAGGAGTCTAGGGAACCGAGGGAGGGTGGCAGTTTTAAGTGGGGTGATCAGGGTAAAGCTGATTAAGAAGGTGACGTTTCCCAGACTCCTCAAGACTGGGGAATGAACTATGGACTCAAGTGGACTTACTGGTATCCTTCTATAGACTTACTGTGATTCTAGCAATGGAAGAAATTACAACATTGATGTGGAGGCAGTGGCCACTGCAGGATCTGGGGGCAGGGGGAGGGAAAGACAGGTGTAATGCAGGGGCTTTTTTGGGACTTGGGAATTGTCCTGAATGACATTGCAACGACAAATAGAGGCCATTTTATATCTTCCCATAACCCACAGTATCATGTGGGAGAGAGTGTAGACTACAATGTGAACTATGGTCCATGCTCAGTGGCAAAGCCCCAGGATGTGTTTATCAATTGCAATGAATGTGCCACACTGATGAAGGATGTTGCTTCTCTGGGAGGGTATGGGCAGTGTGGGGAGTGGGGCATATGGGTATCCCTATATTTTTTGTGTAACATTTATGTAATCTAAGTATCTTTTAAAAAATAAAAAATATATATTTAAAAAAAAGAAGATGGGGAAGCAGCTGTGGCTCAATTGGTTGGGCCCCCATTTACCATATGGGAGGCCCCGGGTTTGATTCCCGGGGCCTCCTGGGGAAGGCAAGCCAGCCTGTGTGGCGCAGTGAGCTGACATAGCAAGATGATCCAACAAAGGGAGATAAGCAGACACAGAAAAACGTGCAGCAAATGGACACAGAGAGCACAAGCAGCAAGGGGGGGATAAATAAATAAATAAAAATAAATCTTTTTTTTAAAAAAAAAAAAGAAGGGGAAGTTTAAGAAAAGACTCGAAGGAGGTGAAATCAATCATACTCCCATCCCATGTGAGTTAGCGCACCCAAAAGTGGTCACGTGCTTCTGCATCAATAGGCAATGGGGTAATGGAAGTAGCAGGAGGATGGAGTCAAGAACCCTCACCCCATCTCTGCCAGTTGACCTTTCCTGAATCCTGAATTGGTTTCCTCGTCGATAAAGTGAGAGAATTGGACTAGGCCAACGGTTACAGTACTGGGATCGGCACAACCCTAGGGTGGCAGAGGTACAGCAGGGGAACTGGGGGTATAATATACTACCAGCTAAGTAGGCTAAGATTTAGGACACTTCCCCAACTTCGATCTTTAATCTGTTTCATATAATGGTGCTGCAAATCAGATATCATTTGAAAACAGTGATTCAATTCAAACAAACAAAAAAAAAAAAGGTGTGAAAACTATTAAGTAGTAATTAAGCAATTACAGATTTTTCTTTTAAATAATTGTCATAATTCAAAAGAAAAGTAGTATCAATGTTGTATCCCACCACCTCAATTCCTGACTCCTTACAGCTTGCCATGATTTCACTGCTTCTCTTGGCATTATTACATTACTCTCCACACTGAGGTATTTATAGTGATGATAACGAGTTTCAAAACAAATCTAATGAAATGTGCATTTTCTTAGGATTGTAAGTTCCTAAGAATAAACAAGCATTGATTTAGGCAACCAGATTACCTAGCAACCGGGAGAAGGGGCTGCCCTAGGAAGGTGAACTGCAGCCCGCTTCATCTTGCTCTTCCCAGCACCAAGCCGACCCAAACATCCCCACCTGCTCAACAAATGCATTCCGGGTGGGCTTTATTGAAGAATCATCTGATTATTCCCATTTAAAATAGCCTTCCCGCTTAGACACACACACACCTAGAGGAATTTTCTAAGAGGCGATAGATCCTCGGTCCAGGGTCCCATTCAGTCAGATGTCAGGCATAGCATACCCACGTAACTGATTATATTGCTCTCCCCATAAATATTCCCACACCAAGGAAGAGATTTACGATATTGTATCTTCAGTTCAATTTTCAGAACGATTTACAGCTCACACACATCCAAAAACTTATTACCAACTGCATTATTTGAAAACAAGGCGATAACTTGCTCTCCTCAGAGAGGCCCAAAGGAGCCTTTGGCAGCCATTCTATCTATCTCTCCCCTATCTCGCCACTCCTATTACTGTAGGATATATAACAAACATCTTAAGTGAAATTACAAAGCGCACGTGCTACATGGTGGGTAGTAGCCTATTAAGTGAAAAGACTTCAGAGAAGCACGTATTTGTCTTTGAACTGGGGACCTTAACAGGACTTTTCAAGAAACCGAGAGGCCTAGGGCAGAGATTATGCTGAGAAACGATGAGCCTCTCCGCACACGCCCTGGCTGATAACATCAGACCAGCTTTCTAAACTCTGACACCATGGCACAGATGCCGAGTGACTTTGTGGTAGACTCTAGCCAGACCAGAGTGACCTTGAAGCAGTGTTCCTAACCCCCAGCTGCACGTCAGAAACCCCGAGTGAACTTTAAAAAATATACTGGTCCCCAGGCCCCATCTTTAGAGATTCCAGTTTAATAGGTCTGAGGTAGGGCCTGGGCATCAGCATTTCTCAAAAGCTGAATCCCCAGAGGATTCTAATGTACAGCAGGGTTGAGAAGCTCTGACTTACCCCTAGTTTAGTTTCCTCAGCTATAAACTATAGTTTGTAGGTGCTTAACCACTGGACCCTGCATTAGTGCCTGGCACACGCTGATAACTCAGTAAATGTGGGTTGAATTAAGCAATGAATAAACACCACGTTCTGAGCACAGTACATCGTAATCTTCAATAAATGGCAGCTAATTGTGTTCAAAATGCCTCTGCAAACCTTTTAATATAGAGCTTTCACCAACAACAATGGTCATTTTTGACTCTTGCTTTTCCAATTTTTTATCACATATTATCTCATAATAGAATTATGAAATCAGATGGTAGAAAATATCAGCACGCAGCACCAGTATGCATTTTTTACTGTAAAATATTTTCTATGCCCCACTTCAATGGTACATTGGAGAAGAAATGCTGCTTGTCTGTATTTGACATTCCTCATGTTTGAGAACATATTTTTCCTCATGACTAACTTCTTACTATGAAGGGAAAGGATAACTAGTTCCTAAATTCAACATTCTTGCAGAAACTGAGCAAATGCCTCTGTTTGTAGAGACAAAATCACAAAATAAAAAATGTTTACGCCCATTTTCATTTTAGTTCCAACAATGTTAAAGGCCTTTGCTCTTCGAGTAGGAGTGAGACGCCAATAATGTTTCCACAGGAAATGAACCTCCTCGCAACATCCGCAGTATGATCATCCAGCACATTGCATTGCTTGGTGCCTATCGCCACACTCTCAATTCCCCTGGGGAAGAAACCCTGATGATCAGCACTGAGAAGGAAGGAGGCTGAAAGAGTTGATTTCCACTGTGCTGAGTTCCAGGGACAATAAAAAGACACACTTGCAGGCTCAACTATACAGCAGAAGGAGAGTTCTGAAAAATTAGCCCGTGACCTGGTCCACAAAATTAACCAACCTGCCTAATTGAGATCCATCCCTAATTCCTCCTTCTGTTTCCTCAACCTGAGGCACTGCTATTCACTTATGTAAGATGTTCCTTAGAAAACCTGGTACTTTGTAATCACAATTTAAAATTTTCGAGTTTCATTCAGGTTCGGTCCCTTTGAAAGTCAACCTCAGACCACTCTTTACTATATGAATAATTCTCACCCCCTCAGCCAGTCAGCTCGGCTCTTGCCACTTTCTTCTGAGGTTCAGGCTCCCCCAGGATTGCCTCCAGTGCTTTGCGTCTTTGAAAAATACCTGTAATAAAAATTCAAATGCATTAAAAAATGAACATAAATAAAACATAATTTCTTCCGACTGATTTATAAAATACTAAAAGTTCACTTCCTGTCTTTCTGCTTGTCGGGGGGGGGGGGGTGGCCGCATAGGTCCTTGGGGTGGGAGAGCTGCTCTTCTTTCCCCTCAGAGTCCCTTCCACAGACAAGTGAGGTGGCTGCCTTGACAACAGAGAAGAGCCAGAGATGTGCCAGTTTCCATCTAGTGCTGCTCTCACTTTATCCATCAAAGGATCAGGATGAATTGTATCCATGCAAAGATGGGTATAGCTCCGTTTTTCCTCCTCAGAGGGGTCAAATTTTTTTAGAAAAAAATGCTGGGATATAAAAGAATCTCTCAGGATGGTAACAAGTAGGGGACAAGGGAGTGGCCTATGTTATCCCATGGGGGTTGTAGCCCCATTCGTAGTGAAGGCTGCTGTGGCATTAGGTTCACTCCTCCCCCTACCTCAGCCTTCACGCACTTGCTGCCAATCCTCCAATTCCCTGTTTTACCAACCACAAAGATACGGAGAGTGGGCCTACGGCAGTGGTTGGTGTTAGAATCACCTGGAGGGCTTGTTGTGAAAACAGTTTGCTGGGCCCCGTGCCAGAGTTTCTGATTTAGTAGGGCTGGGGTGGGGCCTGAGAATCTGCATTTCTGACACTTTCCCAGGTGCTGCTACTGGAAGCAGCAGCCTAGGTTCTAAGTGAGAATGGGGTTGTGCTCAGGAACCATTCAAAATGTACCAGACCTCATCACATTGTATTACAAACAGAAACTCCAGGGTTATATGATTCCCAGGGAATCCTCTATATCCTTACACCCATATGTAATTATTCATGCACATACACACGTACACAAACTAGTACAGGATGATGCAAGGTACGTTGGGAATAATGCAAAATAAATTAGACACGTGATCCTTGAGTCACTCACAGACTAAGGGAGGAAAAAGTACAACAATAAATAATTACAAAAAAATGGTTTAGAGAAAAATATGTGCCAAATGCTGTGGACGTCCAAAGAAAGGAGTGATTAACTGCCCAGGGGGGTTAGGAAAGGTTTCAAAGACTTAGGACTTGAAAGGTGAATAGGAGTGGAAGAGAAGTTTCAGGCAATCAAAAGCACATATGTAAAAGACAGGTAGAGGGAAGCAAATGTGTTTCAAGTGATTGGGTTCCCGCCTACCACATGGGAGGTCCATGGATCGGTTCTCGGTGCCTCCTAAAGAAGACAGCAAGCTAGCACAATGGGCAGGTGCAGCAAGCTGACACAACAAGATGACGCAACAAGAGACGAAAGAAGAAAAAACATAGACACAACAAAGCAGGGAACAGAGGTGGCTCAAGCGATTAGGTGACTCCCTCCCACATCAGAGGTCCCGGGTTCAGTTCCCAGTGTCTCCTAAAGAAACAAGGAAAGGGGGCAGATGTGGCTCAAATGGTTGAGCATCCATTTCCCATATGGAGGGACCTGGGTTCAATTCCCAGGACCTCCCGGTAAAATAGAGAAAAATATAGAAGGTGAGCAGGCGTGCCGTCAGGCCCCATGAGCAGGTGAGCCCCCAGGCCCCTCGAGCAAGTGAGCCGTCTGGCCCCACAAGTGGGTGAGTCCCCAGACCCTGCCAAACCAGGCAGCAAGATGATGATGTAACAGGAGAGAGGTGCAGGGGAGAGCCAAAGATGAGATGCGCCGAAAAACCAGGAACTGAGGTGGCTCAGGTGGCAGAACACCTGTCTCCCACATCAGAGGTTCCCAGGATGGAATCCCGGTAAAGACAGGAGGAGAAGGATGAGAGGAGAGGGCAGGAAACAGAGAGAATTGCCCAACGAATGGACACACACACACACACAGAGAAAAAAAAAAAAAAAAAAACAGCAAAAACGGAAGGAGGGGGTTAAAACAGATAAAAAAAGTAAATAAATAAATCTTAAAAAAAAAAAAAAGAAACAAGGAAGATGAACAGACACAGTAAGAGCAAACAACGGGGGGGGGCGGAGAAATAAATAAATAAAATAAATCTTTAAAAAAAAAAAAAAAAAAGACAGGTGGACTGCTAAAATGGCCTGGTACTTTCAGAAAACAAAAGAAGTTCATGTGTAAGCAAGGGAATGCTTGGAGATTAGCATGCATAGGACCTTAAATATCGGGGTGAGAAGTTGAAACATGTAACCACCAAAAGATTTTCAAGTCACACCTGGGTTTGCATGAGAGTACTCAGCCCAGCTCACTATCCCTCTGCACTCATCCCTGGACTCTCATCTGGGTCCCCGAAGCTGTCTGCAGCCTCCAAACCCATCCTGGAGTTTGAGGAAGGGTTGGCCACAGAAATCAAGCAGGCAATAAATTGTGAAATGGTGACACAACATGAAGCCCATCCAACCAACTGCTCTCTGGAAGCTACTGTATGGTAAGATCTGCTTAAGACCCAAGAAGCTTCCCACAGGGCCAACAATGGCAGAATTTTCCATATTAGGTGCAATCTGTGCATGTCAGTCATGTGCATGTTTTACTCATTATGAGGAGTCTGTGGAGACTGTGCTTGATGTACCACCACTGGACTGGACAAAAATGTGAGTCAAGTGACTAATAAAGATAATATATTAGCTACTGTAAGGGTCCTAAATTTTGCAGTCACCAACTCAGATGTACAAATATAAAACTTTTTTTAAATTTTACCTTGTAACTCAACCTACCTTAGTCCTCAAACCTTCATCTCACCTGAAATAGAAAGTCTAGCCATTTCCAGGAAAATTCAATCAATTCAAAGTTCTCCACTTCTCCTTTTTTTTTTTTTAAGATTTATTTTATTTATTTATTTCTCCCCACCGCCTTGTTGTTTTCACTTGCTGTGTCTGTTTGTCTTCCTTGTGTCTTTTGAAGTCACCAGGGACTGAACCATGGGCCTCCGATTGGGAGGGAGGCACCTAATCACTTGAGCCACCTCTGCTCCCTGCTTTGTTGTGTCTCTCATTATGTTTTCCTCCTCGTGTCTCTTGTTGCACCATCTTGTTGTGCCAGCTTGCTGTGGCTGCCTGTTGTATCAGCCTGCTATCTTGCTTGTCTTCTTTAGGAGGCACCAGGAACCGAACCTGGGACCTCCCACGTGGTAGGCGGGAGCTCAATTGCTTGAGCCACATCCACTTCTCCTTTTAATTCCTTTTTCCCCAGAGATTATTTCAATCATGGTGCCTCAAGCATCCTCCCTGTGCCATTGGGAATGAGCATCTTTTCTCTCATTGCAGTCTGCCTTGGTCATAGGCTGCTGTCCACTATTAACAGAGCTGGCAAGATGTTTTTACTGTTTGCGTACTAACCACAAAGCAGCTGCTGCTGAACCAGCAGGCTCTGCCCTGCCCTCTGACAGATGGAATTGTCCCTCTGGAGCAATGCAGGTGACCTGCTTCCTTCTTGTCTAGATGCCAAGGCCTCTCAAGTGTCCTGGCCTCTTCTGCACCCTTCTTGGGGGCACAGAAAATTTCTCTACTCTTCCACACTACTTCAGGGATTGGGAAACCTAATGGTAGTGGGCTGTCAACTCTTCTCTGGCTAAGCAACCCCTCCCTCATTTTGAGTCTACTGGGAGCCCAGCTGGCAAGGGGACCCTGGGTCTAAGAAGCATGCTGTCTTCTCAGGCTTTCATCTAGGAAGCCAAACACAAGGACCTCCCGCTCTGGAACTTCCCCAAACTTGTCTGGCTTTCCACTGCCTAACTCTGGCAGAGGACTCCTCCCAGGAGGCTGGGAATCCCTGCCCCAGCACTAGCCAGCTCTGGTTATAGCCCCTCCTGTCCACCTCCTACCACCAACTGGTTGAACTTTTATCTCTTTTTGAACAGTAAGATCTGTTCTTTAAAAAGAAAAGAAAAGAAAATCTTGCTACCTAAAATTATTTAGACCCTATCTGTCTTAGTACCCCTGGGCTGCCATAACAAAGTACCACGAACTGAGCGACTTAAAACATCAGGAATTTATTGCCTTACAGTTCTAGAGGCTGGAAGTCCAAATTCAAGTTTTCAGCATGACGATATTTCCTCCGAAACCTGCAGGAAATAATCCTTTGCCTCTTCCAGTTTCTGGTGGTTGCTGGCAATCCTTGATGTCCCTTGGCTTGCAGTCGTAGCGCCTGAGTCTCCGCCTCCATTGTCATATGGTCATCTCCTCATTTGGTCCTGTTGCAAATTTCCTGCTTCTTATAAAGACCACTCATATTGGATTACAGCCAACCCTACTCCAGTATGACCTCACCTTGGACAATTCCATCTGTCAGGAACCTATTTCCAAATAAGGTCACTTTCTGAGACACAAGCGGTTAGGGCTCCAACATTTTTTTTTTTTAAGTGCTGGGACCGGGGATTGAACCCAGCACCTCATATGTTGGAAGCCAGTGCACAATCACTGAGCCACATCAGCTCCCCTGAGTTGTTTTCTCCATTTGTTTACTTGTTGTTGTTTTTGTTTTTAGGAAGCACCGGGAACCGAACCCAGGACCTCTCATATAGGAAGCAGGCACTCAGCTGCTTGAGGCACATCTGCTCCACCCAAACATATCTTTTGAGGGGAAACCATTCAACCCATAATAAAATGCCTTGGTCATTCATTTATTCATTTGTTTAATAAATATTTGTTGGGTAAATACTATGTGGCACATATGTTCTAGGCACATAGGATACATCAAGAATCAAAATATAATAAATCTCTGCATTCATGAAGCTTACATTCTAGAGAAAAGGGACAGACTACAACACCATGCTTATTATTACATTTAGCATAATCTACAGCATATGGTTATGTAGCATATAAATACTGATTACATAGTATATTAGAAAATGATATGTGCTATGCTAAGAGAAAAGTCACGGCTACAGCCCCAAGGCAAACCTATTAAATCAGATTCTCCAGGTGGGGGATCCAGACATCAGTATTTTTTAAAAGCTCCCTAAGTGATCACAATGTGCAGCCCAAGACTCACTGCCTTCATCCATGGAAATTATCGTTACACTCTATGGGGGTTCCTTCTTTTGTTTCCTTAGTTCACTTTTTCATTAAGTCATTCAACAAATATTTATGGAGCATCTCTTATTTTCCAGGCACTGGACTAGACATTTGGAATACAGTCCTAGTTCCATGGTGGCCACATATCAGAGGATTCTTTTTCCCTCCCATGCTCCATCTCACTGAATTCATGACACATATACGCAGTGATCATTATTATCCCCATATTCTAGGTGAGGACACTAAGCCTCAGCCAAGTTAAGAAACTGCACAAAGTCACACAATTGCCAAGTGATAGAACTGGGACTCAAAACGCAGGTCTCAAGGACCCCAAGGACTATATCCTTAACTCTCTCATGACAACATTTCTCACTGGGAGCCCTTTATTAATGCTTCTTTCCCTCCTCTATTCAGTAGCTCATGATGGAACAGTTTCATGATATAATTTTAATGGAATTAAATTTGAACAGCTCAAAGTTGTGTAATTGATTACATTCCATTTCCATCACAAATTACTAATTTGATTCACACCTGCTGATGTAACACCTGGAGGCAGGGAGTAGAATCATGTGGGTGGTTAGGCCTTTTTGGTCTCCTACATATGTGCTAAGTAATTGTGTAAAGTAAATATTATTAAACTCTCAAATGAGCCATGACCCAGGGTTGGCCAGGCCACACAGCTAGCAGCAGCTTACCTGCTAGACACCTGGGAATTACAGTCATCAAGCCTGGTAAATTCTGAATTAATTTTCATTAAATCTCCCCATATAGGAGATCATGCTTTTATAGAATATTCTAAATTTTTATCAGCATTTCACATTCAGTACAACCATGAGGTAGTTTTTTAAAAGACACATGCATAATACATTAGATTCAACAAATATTCATTGCTCTTTGTCTGCCATAAAACTCTACTATTAGGGGATAACATAGACCCTTTCCTCAAGGAACTTACAGACACACATGGATGAGACAGTTAAAGAACAGGAGGTCCAAGGCCAAAGGGAGCATGTAGTAGTCAGCCAAAGGGGTGCTAATGCAAAGTACCAGAACTCTGTTGGTTTTTATAAAGGATATTTTTTGGGGGTAGAAGCTTACAGTTACAAGGCCCTAAAGAGTCCAACTCAAGGTACCATAAGAGGTACTTTCTCACCCAAAGTCATTTGTCATGTGTTGAAGCAAGATGACAGGTGATGTCTGCGAGGGTTCAGCCTTCCTCCTTCCTCTTAAGGCTCCGGGGTCCCAGCTTCTTCCAATCTCATCTGCAGGCTGAAAGAAGGCTCATCTCTCTCCCTAGGGCTCATTTTTTCCCAGGCTCAGCTGCTCTGTTCTCTTCACAAGGTCAACTGTAGACTATCAGTCTCATTTCTCTTCCTAGGGCCTCTGCCGGGTCTAATGAGCTGTCCCTCTTACTCTGCCATGTCTTTTTCTGTGCAAGTGTCCACCCACCAACAGGGCGGGTATTCAATGCCCTACTGATGTGGCCAAATCAAAGCCCTAATCTTAATTTAATCAAGTAAACGTAACCTTTGAATTGAATACAATCAAAAGGTATCATGCCCAGGGGAACCAACCAGCTTACAAACATAATCAATATCTCTTTTTGGAACTCATAAATAATATCAAACTGCCACAGAGCAGTAGAAGGAATGTGCTATTGTAAGGAGGTCAAGATAGATCAGTTTGGTTCATAGAAGGACTACGTTTGGAAAGAAGGTTGGATGGGGGTGTGTATTAGTCAGCCAAAGGAGTGCTGATGCAAAATACCAGAAATCTGTTGGCTTTTATGAAGGGTATTTATTTGGGGTAGAAGCTTACCATTACCAGGTCATAAAGCATAAGTTATTTCCCTCACCAAAGTCTGTTGCCACATGTTGGAGCAAGATGGCTGCCAACATCTGTCAGGGTTCAGGCTTCCTGGGTTCCTCTATCCCCAGGGCTCATTTTTCTCTGGGCTCAGCTGCCCTGCTATCTCCACAAGGCCAGCTGTAGACTATCAGGTGACCATCTCTCTCTCTTTCCCCAGGGCTCTATTCTTCTGCTCTGCTCTTCTGTGTGCTTACTTCCTCGGCTCTAGCTCAAAACTCCAACTAACTCCTCTGCCTTTAGTTTTCTCTGTGAGTCCCTGCCCACCAAGGGGGTGGGGACTCAACATCCTACTGATGTAGCCCAATAAAAACCTTAATCATTATTTAATCAAGTAAAAGTGAAACCTCTGAATCCAATATAATCTAATATGCCTGGAGGAACAGACCAGTTTACCAACATAATCCATTATCTATTTTTGGAATTCATAAACAATATCAAGCTTCCACAGGGTGTGAAATGACAATAGTACAGAGGCATGAGTAATTATAAGACAGTAAAACATAGAGGTGATGAGCATGTGCTTGGGAGCAGTCACCCCACCACCACCACTTACTAGTCCAGTATCTGCCACTTACTAAATATGTGACCTTCACCTGTAACATGGAGATAGTGCCCATCTCTTGGAGCTGTGGTGAAGATTAACTGTGACAATGCTATTAGAGGAATTTGTGGGCATGTACTCAGCTCTCCATAAATGTAATGGAAACATAGGGGGACAGTGGGGAGAGCCTCATTCAGAAAAAAAGATTCAGGTTGAGAAATAATGAAAGATAAGGGGTGTTCAGGTTATAAAAAGCCTTGGTGAGAGCTTGGGACTAATCTAAATATCCCCAATAAAAGAGATATTCCCTAAAAGGGGTATTCTGCTTCCAAGCTGACAATACATCAGTACAATAATAGCTAACATTTGGTCTGCACTCCTGTGAACCAGGCACTGTTTTAAATATGTCAAGTATATCAACTGCTTGCACAATCAATTGAGATAGGTCTGATAATAATACTTTTTTTAAAGGAAATTCTCGAAATATAAATTTTATTAAAAAAAGAAAATTTGAAAATAACTTGTCTTATGTATGCATAATAAAAAAGCTAATAGTTAATAAAGACTTAACATATGCCAGGCACATTGAATATATTTTCACATTTAATCCTCACACCAGTCTTTACAGGTAGGTGCTATTAACATCACCATTTTAGAGATAAGAAGACCAAGGAACAGAGAGGTTTAAAACCTTTCCAGTGTCAGAGTGAGGAGACTCAGAACCAGGTGTGTTGGACCCCAGCTTTATTACCACATACTCATGCTCTCCTCTGTACTTCTGCTCATGCTACCTACCCCACTGTTGAATGTCTTCCTTCTCCAAATTTTAGTCATGTTCCAAAGCACCAGTTCCCATCTTGCCCACCACAGCTGAAGCTCTTTACGCCTATGTTTCTCAAAGTGAGGAACACAGTATCATAATCACCTAGCATGTTGTATTAGTCAAGGTTCTCTAGGGAAACAGAATCAACAGGAGATATCTGTAAATAGTATGAGATTTTATAAGATTCTTTCACATGACCATGGGGATGCACAAGTCCAGGTTCTGCAGGCGGGCTGCAAACCAGGGGCTCTGAGGAAAGTCCAATGAAGGTCCTTGATGAGTTTCCAGGAGATGTTGGCTGTCCAAAGACGAGCTGGGAAATTCTCCCTGAATGCTGAAATCACTTCTCCTTTTAAGGCATTCAACTGATTGGAGAAAGCATCACTCTTGTTGATGGCAATCTCCCTGGCTGATACAGAAGCAATCAGCTATCTATGCAGTAAACTCACCAATGACTAAAGCCCATAAATGTCCCCTGTATTACATTAGCCCAGTGCTTGCTTGACCAAACAACTGGGCACAATTACCTAGCCAAGTTGACACATGAGCTTAACCATCACAGGTGTCTATTTTAAAATGTAGATTCCTGTGCCCCACCCCAAATCCAGTGAATTATAATCTAGGAGAATGGGGCTCCAGAGTTTACATTTTAGCAAGGTCCCAGGGTAGTTTTGAACCTCGCAGATGTTTGAGCCCTCTGGTCTACTCTATAAGTAAGCATGTATACTATTTACATGTCAACCCAGGAGGCACTTGGAACCTGACAGGAGTTGCACCAGCTCCAAAAGGTTTGGTCACAAAGACAGCTCTTTGGCATTTCCCATAAATGCATAATTATAAAGGCCTGTGTTCTCAGGTTAGCCCACCAAAGCTGGGTTATCCGTAATGCAGCTTAACTATACAAGTAGTTGAATCTTGGTGATAATAATTGAAGAAGAGGTACAGAGCCCCCCAAAAAAGAGAGAATAGGGTGGCTCTGCAAACACTTTCTTGGGCTTCACATTACTGAATATTTACAAGTCAAAGAGTTTCCATACCCTTACGGCACTTCCACATCAAAGACTAAGGAAAATGGATAACAGACATTTAAGTCATACTCTGTAAGAAGATGCTTCCAAAAGCCAGGTGACTAATTCAAATTAAAATACATTTTGTTTCTCTTCTGAATAACAAGGAGGAGCAGAAAAGACACTGTATCAATGACATTTATGAAGCATTGATTTCCTTTTCTTTCTAACTGAGGGATGCTCCATTCAGTTCAGAGGAGACCCCCTGAATGTGATCATGATTAGCATTGATGATTTGGGTGACAGGCATTTGTAGAGTAAAGCAGCTTCTTCATTAACAGTGTTGAGTATTTATTGAGTACCTATTATATATAGGGCATAAAATTAAGTAGAAATAGGAAAAATATTTAGGCTCTCTGCCTTGGAGACCTAAAGATGACAGTCTCTAGAATAATAACTAAGCTGAGCTCTGGAGCATTTAGAGTTTCTACATCCAGTCTGACCAAAGAAACCATAAAACCACTAGAAAGCAAGTTTTCCTCAACTGTCTCATCAACTACCAGCATTCAGTGAATAGGGAATGCATTCTCTTAGATGCCCTTCTATCTCTCCAGAGCAGCTATAATTGAACAAACGGATCCTTGGCCCGGTTGATGACTCTGGACGATTTTAGGGGGAAAAAATTCCATGCATACTTCTCCCATCACATTATTATTTGTTTTAGTATCTGTTAAGAAAATACACAATGTTTAAAAGGTCCTATAAATTCAGTATATTTTAAGTTACTGTCTTAAAATAATCTGCACCTTATTAAACACAGAGGTATCTACATTCTATGTACATCTGAAAAGTAAAGTCCTGCAATCTACTCAGTCTACAGACAACGCCTGGTGCACTTGGGAATTTGAAGGTCACTTTAGTAATTTCAAGGGCCTAGAGCAAGGTTTGAGCCCCACAGGCTGAGATCTTTTGCCCCAGCCTATTATCTCAGGGGACTTCCTCCAAAACCCTTCTCCTTAACTGGGTCTGTGGAGAGGGTCTAGGGCTCTGGTTAAAGTAGGGAGGTGAGGCCTGTTGGGAAATGGGCTCACAGGAAGGCTGGGCTTCTTTAGATGCTTGACAACAGCATTTGCAAAAGCTACCAGTGTCTTCATCATGTCTAGAATTGGAGACAGAGCTAGACTATCTCAGAGTACCTACTTCATTCTCTGCAAAGAGCTGATTTCATCCCAAAGGATATCCTGACAGGCATAAAACATAGAGGGTAGTAAAAGTACAAGGAAAAAAGTGCTGTCAATCAGGCCATAAATGTCCTGTTCTCTCTAAGGAAGGCAAGTGTTGTCCTTAGGGATATTTACATGATAAAACTGTAGGCAGCAGAGAAGTGAGTTAAAGCAGATTATTCTTAGGAGGTTTACTCCTCACAAGTCAAACATGATTTCAGTTTGGGGTCATCCACCAAGCATGAAGGTTGTGCATAACAGTAAGATTAATATTCCATAAATTCTTTATATAGTACTCAGTGGAAAATCATTTGTAATATTTATCTGGGGCTTGAATGAGAGCATGCGCTAGTATGACAATTCAATTTTCTACTTTGACATTTCAAATATGACCAAGTCATGATAATCAATCAGTAATACATTTATCATCTACATGAAGCCAATTATGCACCAATAATCAGTGAAATTTCAAACTTGTGATCTGGACCTGTGTGCAGTAGCGACAGTGAAGGTGGAGACATTTGCTATAATTATGCTGTTATTCCTTCTAACAAAATGTTTTATACCTGAAAGGGCAGGCAGTGCTTTTAAAGCCTCAATTCCAGTCTGGCTCTTTATTACAAATTGCCTTTTGAATCATAAGCTTTTTAGAAGGGCAGTAGGAGAAGCGGAGTAAGACAGAATGATTATATAGCATTGGAAACAGATAGGCTGTGGTTCAAATCCTGGCTCTGGCATTTATGAGCTGAGTGACCTTGGCAAGAAATTTAAACTCTCTAGTGTGGACTACAGTGTGAACTGTGGTCCGTGTTCAGTGACAATGCCCCGGGATGCGTTTATCAATTGCGATAAATGTGCCACACTGATGAAGGATGTTGTTTATGTGGGAGGGTGTGGGGGGGTATGGGGAGTGGGGCATATGGGAATCCCTATATTTTTTGTGTAACATTTATGTAATCTAAGTATCTTTTAAAAATTTTTTTTAATTTTATTAAAAAAATGATTAATGACAAATAAATGTAAGGTGTTATTTTGGGGGAAAAAAAGAAATTTAAACTCTCTAAGCCTCAGTTTCCCCATGTCTTAAGACCTTGCAGATTGTGTAAGCATTCACCATGACATAAGGTCCAAGGGGCTCAATAAATAGGATCCATTATTATAATCAAAACTTAAAGGCTTAGGTCATTTTTTTGAAAATGAATAATTTTAAAACTTCCTATATAAGTAAATCAACATTAAGAGAGGAAAAGAGAAGCATTTAAAGCATAGCATCCATTATAATCAAGTATCTTTTAAAATATTCTGATTACTAGATGACAATTACATGCTCTATTTTAATAATGCCATAAAGTGGCTACACTCTGTTCTTTGTTTATTGCATTCTAAAAGCCCATGTTAAAATTATAGGCATATAAACTGGAGTTATTAAGAATGCCCGTGGAAGGCACTTACTGATGCATCATTTAGCCTGCATCTTTTCTTTGGAGGAAAGAAAACCAAATGGCTGCTACTTTCAAATGTCATCCATATACACAGTGTTCATATGAGATCATCTAAATATTGTGTGTATTTTCACTCAACTTTCATGGCACCCCGTAGGAATTTTCCTTCCCTTATGAGACAGTTTAGATGACTGTCTGGTACCAGAACAGATATGGAGATAGTCAACATGCACAAGATGTGTCATGGTAGGAAGCTTTCCAGGAACCTCTTTTCTGGTCCTAAATAGGGGGCTTTGGACCTCATGGGGCTATGGTTATCGCCAGGGCCCTTGAATCGATATGAGCCCAGTTATTCACTGTATGCAGACTTCATAAAGTAGATTATCACACATAGATGTGTGTTTCAGTTATCTACTGTTATTAAAAAATAAAAATAAAAATAAAAAACTACCCCAAAAGTTAGAGACTTAAAATTTATTCTCGCTCATAATTCTGCAGGTTGACTGCTGGTTCTATGGGTCCTCGCAGTGTTGGCTAGAGTGCTGGATGGAGACAAGTCATCTGCAGGCTCCGTATGGCTGGAATGTCCAGAATGGCTTGCTGTTGTTGGCTCGTAGCTGGGAGTTCAGCTGAGGCTGTCAGTCAAAACACCTGCATATAGAATCTTCTTGTAGACAGGACTTCTCACAGGGTGGGACTAAGTTCTGAAAGGTGGTGCCCAAAGGGCGAGCATTACAAAGACCCAGGCAGAAGCAGCCAAGGCTTCTTATAACCTAGCCTTGGATATCACACAGTGTCATTTCCACCTCTTTCCACTGGTCAAACAACTCACAGGGCCAGCTTGTGATTCCAGGAAGGACAATCAGACTGTACCTCTTGATAAAGGTGCTGCTATTTTTCAAATACCGTTCAAGGTGCAATTGATAAACTACAAATTTATTGAAGGGCATATTGCATTCTTAGTAAATTTTAGTCATTACGTTCTTACTTTCAATCAACTCATAAAAATGTATAAACAATTTAACAAAATGATGGAGTTCAAGTTCTACAGTCAGATGGGTCTCAATTTAAACTCCTTAGCCTATCAGCTGTGTGACCTTGAGAAAAGCACTATGCCTCAGTTTCTCTGCTTCTAAATTAGAGATAGAAATGGACTTCACAGAAGAGTTCCAACTAGGTCCCAGGACTGCATGAGATAATGCATGAAAATGCATTTTGAAAATGCATTTAAGATGCTCAGCACTTAGTCATTACTGCAATGCAGGGAAGCCCTGCTCTAGTTAACCATCTCTTCTTCCATAGACCCCATCCTCTTCCAACCCCATCTTTTCCCTTTTGACATTTTATGGGAGGGATTTATGCAAATTGCCTGACACACGTGCTGTGGCTAGAAAGTGCCTATAGCTTGCAATTTACTGGAAAGATGTGTTTTGTCATTTGTCTTTGCACAAAACTTAATAGAGACAAACATAATGTAACTGGAAAGGAGTTGAAGGAAAGAAAAGGAAAAACTGACAAAGTAGTCTCTATTATAACCAAATAACTTTAAAAAGAAACTTGTAAATTTCTTTTACCAAGGCAAAGAAGCCAGGAACTAACTCCTGTGTATTAATCACACATGGTGAGTTAGTTCTAACCTACCTACTATTTTTCTTGGGGCAAAACTGGCCAAGAGGAAGAATCCGAGGGCCCTACTGTATAATGAGCTAAAAGCAGTGTCTGAGTGCACGTGGAGGCAGCCAAGGAGAGTAGGCTCAGGAGGAGGTACAGGCCAATGCAGAGCAGATGAGCAGGAACCAAAAGATCTTCAGAATCCAGTCTGCGCAGTTAGGGTTACAAAGGCAGGTTAAATAAATGGGAGGAAGGAAATCAAACCAAAGATCAAGCGGCAGAAGCACTGGAACTTCACAGATAACTGCTCCCCATGCTGCTCTCCCTATGTCGAAAACAGGCTGTGCGGTTTCTGACCCAAGCTTTGTCTAATCACGTCCAAGTCTAGCCCAGCCAAGTTCATGGTAAACAGAGACCTCAATGGAGATTTAAACATAGAACGTTTGCTAAATTCAAACATATTTTTGGAAGGAAGGAAGGGAGACTCTGAACAGGAATTATACAAGTGACAACCTTCTGAAGAAGTGAACTGGCCCAGCATATGTAATGCATGAGGTTTCTCCCTTATGTTCTGAAGCTGACAAGAGCCAGGGAATCTGTTTTATGAAGTGTTTTGGAAACTCTGCAGGTGAAAATATTTATCAAAATAAAATGGAACAAGTCTCCCTCTGGGTGACGTAGCTCTAGCATGCCATGGGTGAAACAAAGCTCTGCAAACTCTCCTAGTATCCCCAAAATAAAACCTTTTTTAAAAGCTCCTAGAATGAGCTGCCTCCCTCTGAATGCCATACTGTCACATGACTTGCTATATATTGGGACCCCAATGCTAAGGCAATTTTCAGTAATGGTATTTCTCCAAGTCCTTTGTCTATATCTACAAATTCGCTGCGCTGCCTGTATTCATCATTCCCTTGTTTGATGCTATATATTAATAATGCTGGACAAGGGATTTATAGACAATGCTTTAGCCACTGAAATTAGACTCACACTAAGACTCTCACGTCTTATTGCAGTAGTCATTATACTATTGAGAGCAACTTTTATGAGCAAACCCTTTCTTAATTTATAAGCTAGAAGGGATAGCCATTATTTAACATTCCTGGTGGAGTATTTCATATTCTGTTAGTGCCACCAAACAATAAACAGCTTAGGACTGTCAGCTCCCCTTGAGAACTTCTCCAATACACTGGTAGCCAGGCAGGCATTTAGTCAAGACTTTGACATATATTGCATATATTTTTTTATTTAAACTCAAGAGATTATAGCTTGGATGATTGGGTGAATTAATCTCATTGCTTTTTTTTTTCTTCCCAGGGAGAGCCTTTTCCAAAATCCCTCATTGGTTAGAACATATTTTCATTAAAAAGAAGGGTCTCCCCATCTCTAATCCCAGATACAAGCCTGCCAGTAATCCTTTGATGATACTCAAATGGTTGTCCCACACTTGGAGGCAGCCATTTATTAAGTATCAGAGAAGGCTCAGTTCATAGCTCATAGAATTAAATTCCCCTGACTCCACCCTGCCAACTACTTGCATTTAAATGTACAATTAATTGGATGGGAGTTTAGCCCTGCAAAAGTGGCAGATCTGAGGCCACCAAGCCATGTGGAATTGACAGTCACTCATTAAAGTTATCCTTAAGATAAAGATTTAAATCTACTTCATTTCCTTGCTCAGTATCTCTGAAGTAAATAGGACTAAGACACAGGAATTAGGGAGATTTCCCAGTCAAGAACATTGACAGCTGAAATAAAATCAGTTTCTAAGATTTATAGTGCTATTGACTTTTCTTTTGCATCATAAATCTCATTGCTGACTCTCTGCCTGGATTTTATTATAATATCATATCATATTAGGGAGATCAGCTTTGCTGGTGACAAATGAAAATCACTGATATGAGAAAAATTCCCATTATCAGCTCATCACCTAATCATATTAGCATCTTTGTATCCTATTATCAATTTTTTAATATAGAATAGCATTTCCTAATGACAGGGATTTCACTAATACTATATGAGTGGTGCTAATATCATTTGAGAGTTCCCATTCATGCATAGCCTACTTGAAAGCAGAGTATATTTGTTTTCTATGCAGATTTTACAAATTGCAAACGGTGTCCAGCAGTTCATGTAAAAATGAGTCCTTTTTGAAAAACTATCCTCTTGATGAGTATTCAAAGTCCTTCACAATTTGGTCCCAAACTTTGTTAATAGTATGGTGACTCACAAAAGTTTGAAGACAGTTGTAGCAGGTAGTAAAAAAGAGCTGCCTAATGCAAAGTAGAATATATTTAGTTTTTTTTTTAGTTATCACTTATATCATTCTCAAAGTCAAATCAAGGTAAACTTCACCCCAGTTGACTATTACCTGACACTTCTAGAAGTTCTACACCAAGTGTGTGCCAATGCCACTCAATAAGAGATCTTTACCTATTTCTTAGCAAACTCCCAACTTCTTAAGATAGATTGAAACCTGGTTGGGGCTGGGGGGAGAAAAAAGAGTTTTCTAAAATTCATTTTTTAGAATGTGATGGAATCATTGGAGTTTGTGGCTCGATCTGCAAGATGCTGAACCAGTCAATCACCTTAGCAATTCAGTATGACAACCAGTCAATGCAGTGAGAAAATCAATTTTATCAGCTCATTGAACTGAACTGATGCCTGTGGACACATGCAAATCATCGGCCCTCGGCGGCTTCTCATCGCTGCTATGGCAGCTGCTGTCTTTCTCTCCACCGTGGTGCAAGGTTCTCGCCCAGCCAGAATTTCCTCAAAAGGGAAGCCCGGCTGCTAAGTAGGAGACACTTGCTAGCCAGCACCAAATATCATTCTCTGCTAACTCCAACCCAGGTCCCAGCAGAGCAGCCCCTGCTCCCTTGCTGAGTTCCCCGCCTACCTTGCTCATTTCCCCTAGAATTCAAGGTTCACATTTGGCCCTGCTGTGAGAGTAGACCCTCAGTCTTCCTCAAGAACTCTTCTCCAGCATTTCTTCCAGGGAGTTCATTTAAGAGGTCCTCATTGTGGATCCTTACAGCTTCCGCATCAGCCATGAGATTCCAGAATTCCTAGAGGAGTTTTATAGCTTGGCTTCTCCTTAGAAACCCCCACCCCCACCCCCACCCCCGCATGACACTAGACAAAATGGAAGTCCTTGGAATGAAGGAGCCCTCCTGTGCAATGAATGGTGGATCACGGGGTTTAGTAAATTTGAATATCTGGATTATTTCGTTAGTTAATTTAAAGCAGTGGCTCTCAAACTTTAGTTGGCTTTTTTTGTTTTAAATCACCTGAAATCTTTTTTAAATGTGGATTTCTGGACTCTCCTCCCAGAAATTCTGATTTAATAGGTTTCAGATTGGGTCCAGGCATCTGAATTTTTAACAGTGCCCTAGGTACAAGTATCAGTTGTCTTTCCCCATTTCATCCAACTCTTACTTTAAAACAATATGGAGCGGACGTGGCCCAAGCAGTTGAGCTCCTGCTTCCCACATGGGAAGTCCCGGGTTCGGTTTCTGGAGTCTCCTGAAAAAACAAAAACAAACAACAAACAAAACAGGCAAAAAGGCCAACTCAGGGAAGCCGATGTGGCTCAGTGGTTGAGCGCTGGCTTCCCACATACAAGGTTCTGGTTTCGATTCCCTGTACCTCTCTCTCTCTCTCTCTCTCTCTATATATATATATATATATATATATACACACACACACACTATGTAAATGTTTGGTACAAGCAAAATATTGTAAACTGTCCCATTTCTGCTGCAAGTATCCATTTTTGCTGTTGTTTTGATGGATCATTTATTTAGGCCTGGAACAATGGCCAAATATTTTAAAAGATAACACCAAGTCCTGAGTTTCAGTGGATATTAGTTGGGAAGGCACCCCAAGAGAAATGTATGAAAAATATTTTCAGAGAGCATACCTGAAAATCTTAATAAACGTCTCCCCTCACTTGGCTTTTTTTGAGTTACCTCAGCCTTAGTGTATTTCAAAGCACCGGGCAGAACAAAACACAACCAAGACACATGTAATTCCCACCTTTAAGGAGAGGTGAGAGGAGTCACAGAGAGGAGCCTAATTATGCTATCAGGCAGGTGAGCAGGCTGAAGGAAAGTGCAAGAGAAAGCAAACTTCCTGGGAAGCTAGATAGAAGCAAAACAATATAGAAACAGTAAGGAGGTAAAAAAATGTCACGTACCTGCAGCTTTCTTAGCTCCTATTAGCAGGGAGAGTTGTTCCCTGCTTTGTGCTCCCATTCTGATGTGGACATGTCTATATTACAGTGCTTTTCACAGCATACTGTGCTTCATGGTGCGCTGTCCCTACTGGGTGGAGAGCTCCTTCAGGACAGGGCCTAGTTAAGAGACCAGAGTTGTTGGGAGTGGATGTGACTCAAGAGGTTGAACACCTGCTTCCCACATGGTAGGTCCCAGGTTCGGTCCCCGGTGCCTCCTAAAAAAAATAAAATAAAATAAAATCAACAAGCAAACAAATGAAAAAACCAACAACTCTGGGGAGCCAATGTGGTTCAGTGAGCGCCAGTTTCCCACATATACAAGGTCCTGAGTTTAATCCCCAGCCTCCAGTAACTAAAAAAAAAAAAGATTGGAGTTGTAGAGACAGACCCCCAAATTCAAATTCAGATCTGCCACTTCCTGGCCATGTGGGCTTGCCTGACCCTGGAATCCAGGCAGAGAGTGCTCCTTGGTTCTTCTCCTTGGTCCACCTCTAATCTTAACTCTTCAGGTTTCACCATGCCTCTAAGAAGACACACAGGAAAAAGAAGCCATGGAAAAGGGCATCCCACCCAGGTTTGGATGATAACTGCTGAGGACACCAAACACCAGGTACTGGAGGCCAAGAGTCCCTCCAAGTAAATTGGACGGATTTGGAGCCAGCTCTCACCCTCCTGTGACGCCCGCCTCATGAACTAACAGGGAAGAAAAGCAAGCAAAGAAGAGAAGGGCCTGTCCTAGGACATAAACTACTCCCTACCACCATCATTTCAACAGCCCTACCTTAAGCCCTGTTGATCAGCTGTATCCCTGGAAACCCCTTGGCCCTTGATCCCCATCAAAGCACCTCATCCTTGGATGGGGAGGGAACCCAGGGGGGGTCTGCAATCCCAAAAGGGTGTGGAAAAGTCCTCTAAATGCCACTTATAGAGGGTCCCCAGTCAGTACAAGAATCTCTAAACATTAAATTTTAGTTTAGAAAAACCCTTTCTAAAAAAAAAGTTAATTTGTTTTTGATGGTCATAATATCTTCAAGTAAGGGACAAAAGACAACATAACTAATTGTTGCTTCTCCAGTGTTCACACAGGGTATCAAAGATACAGGTCAAAAAAATCACAAAAAGCACAATCATCCACAATAATTAATCCCTGTCAAGCAATTTACATTCTCAATGTGTTTCCAAACACACACCTCACTTCTTTCTACCACACAATGAGATCATCACCGTTAGCTCAAAGTTGACAAGTGAGAGAAAGGACACTGAGAAAGGTTAAGCAATTTGGCAGCAGCACATGGCATATAAGTGGCAGAGCTGGAGCCTTAATCCAGGAATGTAGTTCTTTTGCTTGCTTGTGATTCTCTCTACTACAGTAAGTCACAACATTTTCACGTTAAATGTGAATTTAACTCTGAGTTCTCTGCAAAAAAAAAAAAAAAGAAGAAGAGAAATAAAAGAGAAAGATACAAGGGAAGTGAAAGTGAGATTGAGGAACCATTTAAATAATGCAGGCAACATTACTGACCCTTCCCCTTTAATGCAAATATGCCATGGAGTGAGCAAGCACTTTGAAACATGATGAGGCTGTGCACCCAGCTGGACTCCACTCACATGTGCTTTCATAAGGAAAGCATCTCTCTCGTGGAGTGTGATTCTAAGGTTTAAAGCATGTATTTTTTGACAACATGGTGCCTAAAACACAGATGGACGCAAGTAGCTCTGTCAGCTGCTCCACCAGGGAAAAAAAACATATATTAAGGGAGGCCAGGCCAGGACTTGGGCAGATCAGGCCCCTGGATATGGGGCTCTCAAAACTGGAGAAGATTCTTGTGGTTGGTCGAGAAGCCACAGAGCCACGTGCCTCCTAAGCACATGGCTTAGACACGGCAGACACCAGCTGTGAACATGCTGGAATGAGGCGGGGCAGGCCTCCTCATAAACGAAAGTACCACTAAAGCCTCTTTGTTTCAACTCAAGGGAGTTGCAGGAAGCTCCAACAATGAGCATGGATAAAAGTCTTACTTACCCTGAGAGGTGGGCACTCACAATCATATTTATGTTGACTTCTTTTTTTATAGAAATAGACTCTTGTATTTTATTTTAGGGACCTCCCACATAGGAGGCAGGTACCCAACTGCTTGAGCCACATCTGCTCCCCTATGTTGACTCTTTTAAAAATAAAGAAACGTTAGATTCCTTGCAGGCCTTACTTTGTGATTACAAATGCCTTCCCACTACATGAGTGAGTTAAAAAATAAGTTGTCAAATATCCAAAACTCACATATTTGAGGTATAAAAGCAGTCCTTGTTGGGACTGAGATACTTGGTTTATTAGGCAGGCTATTGGTTACTTTGTGGCTCTCTCTTTGTTTCCTACACAGACTTCAGTTGTTTAAAGTGACTTTAGGAGGGTCGGACATGGCTCAACTGGTTGGGCTTCCGTCTCCCATATGGAGGGACCCGGGTTCGATCCCCGGGAGGTCCCCGGGTAAAATAAAATAAAAAATAAAAAAATAAAGTGACTTTAGGAGGCCTATGTCCTTTACTGACTTATTCAATTGATTGTCTCTAACACCAGTTATCACCCTAAGTACTGTGATGCCAGAGCAGCTTGTGTGGTGCCTTGGAGACTCACAAAAGGAGTTCCCAAGCTCGTTGTCCTTATACATCTTTGTGTGCCCTGGTGCCAAGGCCTTTCATCATGATATAAAAAAGTATCTCAATGACATAGACCAGTTCCATGTCATGGACGAGTCTATGAATATAAACTCACTTGATATTACTCTGGCTTAAAACGTCTCCTCTCCAGCAGCTTATGCATGTCCAGTTCTGCTCCCGCTCTACAGCACTCTGATTTTGCTTGCTTTATGGCATTTAAGGATTTCTTTTCCTGCTTTCAAGCTGAGTGATACATTTCAGGTTTTCTCATAGATTTAATCCAGCTTGTCTATGTGTTTAGAGCCTGAGGAGGGCGTCTCATAGCACCCCAGGGTGTCATCTTTTTTCCATAAAAAAGTTCATCCATTCATTCCAACATTTTTTAATCCTTACTAGATATCAGGCACTGTACAAGGCATGGGAGGTACAAGCCTGAGTGAGGCACAGCCTGTTTCCAATGACTCACAGGCTAGAGAAGACCACAAATAGACTCCATTTGGGGAGGGGAATGGGGGGGCGGGGGCTGGTGCCAAGCATAGGCCAGGAGCAATGAAAACTGAGCCACCGGCTCTTCTGGAAGAGCTGGGGACAAGTTTGTGTGTATGCTGTGTGTGATGAGTGTGGCCAGCCAAAACCCACCCACCATGAGCATGCCAGTGAAACATTTTAGCTTTGATATCTCTAGTCCCAACCTGTTTTAAACTATAATAAAGCTTAGTGCAACATGGAATGTTTGGCTAATCCTCAAGAAACCTGGGTCAGAGTTCTTGTTCTGCATCTGATCAAGCTACACGTATCTGTCAAGGTCGACAAGTGGAAATTTTGCTGAAGTAACTGACTCAGAAGAAGAAAGTAGTCACAAACCAAAAGCCTCAGAGAGGAGAGATTGCTGGCGAGCACTGGGGGTGATTAGCACAATCATGCAGGAGTACAGCGAGATGAAACCGTGACTGGTGACTCAATGGGCAGCAAGTCATTTTGCCTGAATATCTATGAGTCACCTCCTGGACCACAGCTTTCTCAAAGTTACAAATCACGTGGTTTGGTTGCCGCCCACCATCGAGCAGCAAGGGGTCCTTAATGAATACAAATGGGTCACGAGGAAGAGGAAGAGTGTGTCTTGACAGTGTTGGGGCTGCTGAGCCAGTCTCCCACTCCCCACAGCAACCATCCAGTCCTTTTTTCCAACAAGCAGTCTTTATTTACCCTTAACGACAATGAGCATGGTTAACACAAAAGACGAGGACCTAGATCAGGGATAACTAAAACTGTCTTCTAGACCACAAATTGGTATGAATTAAGGTAAATTGTGGTTCTAAACGTGTCGATTCAATTGCTTTACCAATTCTAAATATGTTATTTGCAATCTTCAGCTCAGCTCTGCAAAAGTTGAGTTCCGGTCTCATCTCCGAGGGCGGGCAAAAGGGGAGAAGCAGCGCCATCTGCTGTCCGTCGGAGGAAAGACTCGAGGCTGCTAAGGAATTGCTACTGCGTGTTGAATCCTAGGATTGGGAGTGTGACATTTTCCAAAGCAATTTTCTCTACTATAAAGGAAATACATGATTTTTTTTCCCCCTGTAGTATGAATTTCATTATTTTCGTGTAGGATTTTTGTCTGATATTCTATATAATGGGCTCCAACAAAAATGAAAGTTGAAGTTTAAAATCTAGTTTATAAAATTTTAATTTATGTACTTCATAGAACCACAACATATGTTTTATAATAAAGCATCCGGCCTTAATTACAATGCTTTCCTTTGCATTCATTTTAAGTATCATAAAATTAATGTCATACACACAACTGATATTTATACAAACACAAAAGGAGCCTTTGAAGAAGGAAAATATATTCAATGTTATAAGGGAAGCAGCAGTTTTTGAGGTATTAAGATGAATGTTTTTAAAGTAACAAACTGGAATTTAGAACAATTGATTCAAAAGTAGTCTTGCTTTCTTAAACAAGCTGAAATTTTGCCCCAAGTTTACTGATCTTTTCTTAACTGGACTCAATGTCTTTTTCTATTTTAGTAAAGCCTGTTTTCTGACAGGGCCTCAGCTGACAGTGGAGCACTGGGATCCTTTCAACTACAAATGAATAAGCCCTGTTAGGTCAAAATGCTGGCTTCTTCATTTGGGTGATTTATGGTTTGCATGCAGGGATCAGGAAAATGGTAACCAAGATGTCAAGGAGCCTTACCTACCATGCAGTCATCCCTGAAATTCTGGAATGTTCCCATGGCAGAGAGCTGGACAGTGGCACTAAGAGGCAGCTCCCCAGGCTAGCTCCTCCCAACATCTGATTCCAGTTGATATTTATTAAATTATTCCTATAACTTGAGATAGGAGAGGTAACAAGAGGCAAATATGCCTGCTTTATATTTCAAATATTCCTCAAAATATTGGAAGAGAACAATATGCCAGAAATAGCAGTATTCATTAAACAAATTATAGGTTCAGCATTAGAAATTCCTGCTAATCAACTATTTTTTACCTAAAATAAAGCAATTTCATAGAATTCACCTTAAAACTTAGGCAACTCATGGAAAGTACATCAGCATGGATATGACTGGGAATAGCATCCTTCATAAATGCAATTTTTAACAACACAGAAGTCTGTTTATGACCGAGACCATGTATGTAATATAAACTTGGACAAACGTTTTAGCTTAGTATAAGAGAGTTTTGAAAAAAAAAAAAAAAGAATTGCATTTAGCAGAATGCACAGGTTCAAGTTTCCAATTGGGGCTGTCAATTTGGGTGTTAAGACTTGGTTTCTCATCCTTGTTTACTAGTTAAGTCTCTGCCAAACTTTTCTCATCATAATATAGATCAGAACCAGAAAGAAAATTAACATTTTCATACATCCACTAATACACACACTGCATTCCAAAAGCCATTTTCAAGACAGTTGCTTGACAGTAAGAAAGTCTCTCCTCATAGAAATAACATGATAAAAAGTCGTAAATTCCCAGGCCAATCCAAGATAGTATGCTGAATCCATAATGCAGCTACACTCTGATGTTATCTTACAAACCTGAATTGTAAGCTCAGGAAGCAGGAAGACTAAAAGGAGAAGGGCAAGGATCAAAAAGTGGCAACATGGAACTTAGCGCTTGCAACCTCATTTCCAGCATTCTGGTATACTAGGTGATTTTTAAGTACTGAAATACATATTTAGTTCAGTGTGATACTGTTTTGGGGCATTTGAAAAAAATCTGAAATCGAAATCATTTATATATTCAAAACAAGATCAATGACTCACTTGTTCAATTTATGCCACAAAATAAATCTGTGTTCATTCTCTACGTCTAGACAGGATGCCACCCTTAGAGGTCACATGAGCAGCCAGATGTGAAATTTCAAGCTTCCACTGAAAGAATGTTTTATTCCAATTCAAAGGCTTTCTGAACAAGGGAACTATGAATGTGTCAGTATTGAAATTGATAAAGATCTCTCAATCTCAGTCTCTACATGATGAAATTAAAAAAGACAGAGACAGAACAGAAATGCTTTCTTCAAAACAAAATATTACAGATGACCATAATAAAAGATTGCTATCTGAAATAAATAAATAAATAAATAAATTATATATATATATATATATATATATTCAAAAAGTACTCCTCAAAGAGATGGGATTTTTCTTAAGATGGAGTCAAAAACAAATGTCTGGGGAAGCGGATGTGGCTCAAGCAGTTGGGCACCTGCCTACCATAGGGGAGGTCCCAGGTTTGGTTCCCAGTGCCTCCTAAAGAAGACAAGCAAGACAGCAAGCTGACGCAATGGGCTGGTGCAGTGAGCTGATACAAGATGACGCAATGAGAAAACATAAAGAGAAAACAATGAGAGACACAACAAGCAAGGAGTGGAGATGGCTCAAGCAATTGGGCACCCCCCGCCCACATGGGAGGATCCAGGTTCGGTTCCCAGTGCCTCCTAAAAAAGAAGACTAGCAGATACAGAGAGCACACAAAAAACAGACACAGAGAGAAGACAGTGAGCGCAAACAATGAGGAGGGGTGAGAAATTTTGAAGAAGCAAATGTCTGGAGTTAGCTTTAGCTTGCTCCTCACCACTTCCTGACATGTACAGAATAAAAGAGTTGTCAGCAACAGGAAAAAGTTGTACAAAGATATACTTGTAACTGAGTGATGATACCACTGATCTCATTTTTTTAAGTTGATACTTCTTAAAATAGCTCCAAATTGTATCAGATATTTGATTTTACACTTTTACATTAATTTAATTTTCTTCATTTTATGAGGAGGTTTTTAATATGAATTATTTTATATATTCTTTCATAAGTAATTTATACTGTTTGATAATATTTATTTATTTATTTTCATAAATCTATATTTCACTTGGAGTTTCCTAAGTTTATAATTTTTATTTTTGAAATGTATGGTGTTTTTAGTTCCATTGAACTTTTCAGGAATTTAAAATGTGTTTTAAATAAATAATAGATCATACCTGTATTTCAGTGTTTATTTTGCTTAAAATCAAAATAAATACTGAAGTACTGGTAATGTTATTTTGTTTGTTTTTTCTGGTATATTGTAATGCTTAGCAGTGCTCAAATGGAGACTACATGTTGAGGAGAAAAGAACAGGGAACTGGGACTCAAGAGACCAATAAAGGCCATAAATAGTGAAAGGATTATGGTACCCACCTCACCAACAGGTAATTAAAAATAAAGCAATATTAAGCCATAAACTAAGTCCAACAGAATCCTTCCTTCTTCTTCCCATAGTGAATAATAAATATTTTTGTAAAATATATAATCCCCCCTCCCAAAAAAAAAGAATTATTCTGGTTCGTTGGTACCCTAAGCCAACAAAATATTACAGGGCTCTACCTAATTTGGGGGAATCCAGCCCTCTTCAGCCTGTTCTCCTAAGTTCTGATCCTCTCAAGTCACTTAAGCTCTCTAGGCCTCTTTCTGCATCAATACAATACAGGGTGTTGATTAGATGACATTCAGGGTTCCTCTACCTAGAAAGAATTACTCCCCAATTTGCTCACTGCAGCATCAGTCTTAGGCAGTGTTTATAAATAACTGTAGGGAAACGGATGTGGCTCAAGAGGTTCGGCGTCCGTCTACCATATGCAGAGACCGGGGTTCGATCCCTGCTACCTCCTGGTTAAAATAAATAAATAAATAACTGTAAAATCCTCTCACCTCTCCTTTATACAAGTAACATTTTGTTTAGTGCTCCTCACCCCGATCTAAGTCCTCCAACGTACACGCCCAATTCTGCTCTAACATTATCTACCTTTTCCTCCACCTTGGGCCTCCACCCAAACAGTCAAATCTTTCATTCTTTCAGTGCAAAGAAACTAACTGTTAGTAAAAGAGCAAGCTGTTGGAATAATTCATAGGGTTGTGAGAATGGATGGTAGCCTTAACACTTCCAAGTGTACTTTTATTTTAATATCATTAACCATGAGTCTGTAATTAAGGGGATTCCGAACATTGTAAAGGATGATTCTTTAGGGGAAATAAGCATGGTGTTTGCTGAGAACACAGGCCTTAGAGCAAGGCCAAAATGGGTTTAAAGACCAGTTCCTTCAAATGGGCAAACATATTGGTAATGGCATGGAAAAATAGGCATTTGCTCCCTTATGGACAGCAATTTGGGTCTATCTTTCTAATTTTCAAATGTGCATTTCCACTTACTGGGCAATTCAACTTGAGGACTTTATAAATGTACTTGCAAATAAGCAAAACAGGGGTAGAGACGGGCATTTTATGGACTGTGCGTATCCGAAGGCGCACACAGTCTCTCAGCCCCACACCCACGCTTCTGAAATACACAGCACTGTGGTCCTGACGGCGAGACTCTGCAAACTGCATTTCTTTGTCAGCTGCCTTCACATTTGTTTCCACCAGTAAGAGATCCTGGTGGGAGATTTAAGAGTGGGAGAAAAGGCACAAGCATCCTGCCCTCCTCCTGGCTCTGGCAGGGTGGCAGTAGTTGCTGGTGGCTGGCAGACACTTTATTGGCGGCTGACTTCTGAGCTCCAGTAGCCGAGGCAGCACCTTTCAGCTATTTGAGCAGCGATCTAGACGCACTGCTGTGGCAGATCCAGAATCAACAAGCGTAGCCCTGCCGGCAGCAGTGCCGCAGCAGGCATCGAGCTCTACCCAAGGGCTCTTAGCAGCCACTGGACTCATATTTTCATGCCATCTGCCTTCAGTGCTTTCCAGGACCTCCCTGAAACTTGGTCCTTTTGCTACTCCAGCCCTTCTACAACTGTTCTAACCAGTTTCCTAGATTGAATTCCCTCTGAAATACAAAGTAAATTCTGTTATTCAGAGTAAACCTTAGATGATACAAAGGTCATTCCTTCCAGCCTTGTATTTAGTGGGAAAAGATTATTTTTTCAGAGTCCCAAGTTCAGCTTTACTCCTTAATAGAAGCCCAATCTCTGGAACATTAAAATTAAGCGTTCCAAAGTTTAATTAAAAACATAATTTAGAAATAGTTAATATCCTCGGAAAATCATTTCCAAGTTAAGAATGAAAAAAAAAATAGGTACATTATATATAATCAAAGGCCGGTCGGGAAACGGATGTGGCTTAAATAATTGGGCTCCTGTCTACCACACAGGAGGTCCAGGGTTCGATTCCTGGGGCCTCCTGGTGAAAGGCAAGTTGGCCTATGCAGGAGAGCTGGCCCCGCAGCAGAGAGCTGGCGCAACAAAAAGAGACACAGAGTTGAGACAAGAGACCTGGCAGACCAGGGAGCTGAGGTGGTGCAAGAGATTGAGCAGCCTCTCTCCCACTCCGGAAGGTCCCGGGATGGGTTCCGGTGCCACCTAAAGAGAAGACAAGCAGACACAGAAGAACACACAGAGAGCAGGCAGTGAACACACACACACACACACACACACAAAACGGCAGGTGGGGGGAGGGGATAAATAAATAAATAAATCTTTTTAAAAAGGCCAGTTAGCTTCATAGTCCATCAGGGCCACATTCAGCAACATTGCCTTTTTAGGTTCTTCCAAAACCTCCTGTTAAATCTACAAAGTTGTTTTCTACGATGGGGGAAGGAATGGAAATCGCCATTACCTTTCTAACTCTGTACATGCTTACAATATCACCTGGAGTTGCTAGCTGTGTTAGTTCTTTAAGACTATTGGTCACTTGTTCAGCAAGCTGCATTTCTCTGTATGAGGGGCCCAAGAGATAGATCATGGGGGGTGGGGGGCGGTCTGGTGCTCAGACACTGGTTCTGGTCTTCTTGGAGCCCCCTGAGCAATTTAGGGGGCTCAGGTTTTCTCTGGAGCACTGCAGCTTCTTCAGAGTCAAAAGCTTCAACTGTTAATTTGTTCCTGCTTTCAGTGCTGTGAGCCTGTCTTGAGGATTGAAGTCCAAATGCCCTGCAGGCTCTATTTCTGTAACCTCCATGTCTTTTGCTGAGGCAAGGGTCCTAGGATAGCCTTCATCTTCAGGTGATGACATTTCCAACTCTTGTAGGGTCCAAGGATGCCCTCCTTTTGTTAAAACATCCAGTAAACTGTTTGCCATAACATATGGATAAGCTTGGCAAGTAACCAAAAACTCCTGGATGCTTGGAAGATTAGATTCTACCCCCATAGGCCAAATAGATTAAATCAGAATCATCCTCGCTGAAGTTTGCAAATGTGGAGTCCTAAGGTGGTGCATAAGAGCTGTAGGGTCCATAATTCAAGTAGAACCCTGGAGTTACTTTCTTCCTTTTATCTTCTTTGAACCCTTGCAAAGTATTCACTCCAGACTGAAATCTTCCAGTTGTCATCTCCAGTCTTTCAGGGAAGTACCTGGTTCTCCTACAACGGGATCCCCAATGTTGCTGTCCCATTTGGTTTACTCCTTTTAAATTCACACTGACTGTTAACAAGCCACCTGGTTAGCTTTCTTCCATACTCCTGAACCATGTGGTCAATCTTCTCCTGCTCTTTCTTTTTTTTTTTTAAGATATATTTTTATTTATTTCTCCTCCCCCCCTCCCCCAGTTGTTTTGCACTCACTGTCTGCTTGTCTTCTTTTTAGGAGGTACCAGGAACTGAACCCAGGACCTCCCATGTAAGAGGAAAGCACCCAATGGCTTGAGCCACCTCCGGTCCCACTTTTTGTGTCTCTGATTGTGTTTCCTCATTGTGTCTCTTTGTTGTGTCATCTTGTGCCAGCCCGCTGTGCCAGCCCGCTGCGCCAGCCCACAGTCTTGCTCATCTTCTTTAGGAGGCACCAGGAACTGAACCCAGGACCTCCCATGTGGTAGGCAGGCACCCAACTGCTTGAGCCATATCCGCTTCCCTCCTGCTCTCATTCTAAATTACTGCTTTTAAATTTATCTTCAAGCATACCTTTGCCTTTCTTTTTGTTTTCCTAATGGGGACTTTTGAAGGCTTGGGCTTCCACATCTCCAGAGACTTCCCTCTCACTGGGCCAGCAACCACAGTCCTGCCCACTCTGTGAGGTGTCTGCTCTTTCCGCTTTTGAGTTTTTTTGCAAGTCTGCCACAAAGTCTATGCTCCGTTTCAGGCTCTGAATTCTTTCCTGGATAAAAGTTTTCATCCCTGAGTGCAACAGCATCTTTGCAGCTTTATATTAAATGGTCTCTGGGTTGTTGTAAATCATGGCATTGGTACACATTAGTTTGAAGTTATTCTTTAGTTCTTCTATGGACTGGTAGTCATTGTTCTTGATCTTTTCTTTCATGATACTGAAATCCACTAAGTGTTTAATGATCATGGAGTAGCTGGGAGCAATAAAATCCCTCACAGGAAATGAAAAGAAAGTACGTGGGTCTTTTCTTTGCAATTGTCTCATCAGATGATCCAAAGCTTCCTGAAGGGGTGTCTGCTCTACCTCTTACTTGGCTGAAGAGCTTGCAAGGGGCTTCTCAGGAGGCAAGTCCAATCTGATAGGAGCCTGACAATGGAGGTGTTTCTGTGTCATTCTCTACACAGTCTCCATCTCACCTCTCTTTTTTTTTAAAGACATATTTATTTATTTATTCTCCCCCCTACCCCCCATTGTTTTGTGCTCGCTGTCTGCTCTCTGTGTGTTCTTCTGTATCTGCTTGTCTTCTCTTTAGGTGGCACCGGGAACCGATCCTGGGACCTTCCAGAGTGGAGAGAGGCTGGTCAACCCCTTGTGCCACCTCAGTTCCCTGATTTGCTGCATCTCTTGTTGTCTCTCCTCTGTGTCTCTTTTTGTTGCATCATCTTGCTGTGCCAGCTCTCCTGCATGGGCCAGCACTCTGCACAGGCCAGCACTCCGTGTGGGCCAGCTCGCCACGCAAGCCAGCTTGCTTTTCACCAGGAGGCCCCGGGAATCAAACCCTGGACCTCCTATATGGTATACAGAAGCCCAAACACTTGAGCCACATCCGCTTCCCCATCTCATTTCTTTTTTTTTTTTTTTTTTTATTATGGGTAAAAATCAAAATTCTCACAATACATACAAACATTTGCAAAATGATATATAAATATATATGCATATATGTGTATTTGCTTACAAAAATGTTATTTATATATATATATACATATATTTTAAGAGGTGCTTAGATTACCCAAAATATTACACGGAACCCACTGGGATTCCCATGTTCCCCACCTCCCTAGAGTGGACTTGATGGTATTCTCTTGTTCACATATGGTGATTCTAGTAATGCAAGAAATTATAACAATGAGGTGGAGCCAGTGGCCACTTGACACTTTTGGGGTAGGGAGGGGATGAGCAGTTGAAATACAGGGGCTTCTTTGGGAGTTGGAGGTTGTCCTGAGTACTGTTGTGGCATCTCACTTCTTTTTATCCTCCTTTGTTCTTCTCCCCTTTCCTTCCCCTGGAAATTTCTTCACTCCTTTCTTTCTCTTTTTCTGCTTTCTGTCCTTGTGTCTGTCATGATTGTTTTTGTCTTCAAAGAGGCCTGAGTCATGCCCCAAGCTGCCCCTGGAGAGCTCAGTTGCTTCGTTCCCTCCCACTTTGAGGACCAGCTTTAAGGGTTTCTCCTCATACTCCACACAGAGGTGTTTGTCCAACTTGCACTTCTTGTGCTTTTTTGCCCATGTCCACCCTGGCCCAGATGCCGCCCCCAGCGCCAAGCCCAAGCCATGTGGCGCTGCTTCCAGTCCCGACCAGGCCAGCGGAAGGTGGGAGCAAGCCCCAGAGACCCTGTGCCATGAAGCAGGGAAATAGAAAAAGATTTTAAAGTATCTTAAGTGTCCCTCGGAAAAGAGACCTGTTAAATAAATTATGGCACATAGAAACAATGGAATACTGTACAGCTGTCAAAAAGAGATGCAGTTCTATATGTACCAATATGAATAATATCTAAGATTTTATTGTGCAAAAAAGCAAGATTAAGAATAGCATGTGGGAAGCAGATGTGGCTCAAGTGATCGAGCTCCTGTCAACTATATAGGAGGTCCTGGGTTCTTTTCCCAGGGCCTCCTGGTGAAAGCAATCTGGCCCATGTGGGAGCTGGCACAACAAAAAGAGACAAAGAGAAGAGACACAACAAACCAGGGAGCTGAGTGTTCATGACCTTTGAGACTTGAGAAAACTGGAACACATGAGAAATTCCTCTTTACAAGTTCTGGAGTAGAGATCTAGGGTAAGACTGAGCACTCCGTACAGACTCCAAAATAAACCACTTCCAAGTCTAGGAGCAACATCACTGGCTGCAACTGAACAAAATAATATGAACTGGAAGGAGATAGATTGTGGGGCTTTAATTTTGTTATGGCAAGAAAGGGAAGGAATATCCACTTTTTGCACTTTATCCTTTGGAACAACAGAGGGAAAATTAAATAGTCATCTGTGCTTTGATTTTTTTGGTGGGGAAAAATACAATATTAAGAGGAGTAACTTACATTTCTCTGTTAAATCAAGGGGTTTACTTAACAGTGAGAGGAAGCTCAATATCAAATTTGGGGCATATTGCATTGCTGGCACATATGTCCAGTGAACAAGTAAAAGGGAAATGAGTGGATTCTCCAGGGTAGAGGGGGCTACGTAGCCTTCAGGTTTACTTAACTGATGCTTTGCCTTGGCCCATTTCAGAAGTTTCTGGGAGCAACAAAAAAAGGGGAATTTATAAAAGGCCTTCGAAGGCTTAACTACCTTTTTAATCTATCCAAAGAACTGTCTAAGATTTGCAAAGTGGTCGGTCCTACAGAGATCTAAGCAGGACATATCAGTCTGGAATTGGTCAGGAAAACAGAATCACAAGTATTAAGAAATAAGTGGGAAAGCAGATGTGGCTCAAGTGATTGGGCTCCCATCTACCATATAGGAGGTCCAGGGTTCAATTCCCAGGGCCTCCTGGTGAAAGGCAAGCTGGCCCACGAGGCAAGCTGGCCCACACAGGAGTGCTGGCCCAAGCAGAGAGCTGGCACAGCCAGATGACACAACAAAAAGAGAAACAGAGGACAAACAATAAGAGATGCAGCAGACCAGGAAGCTGATGTGGCACAAGAGATTGAGCGCCTCTCTCCTACTCCAGAAGGCCCCAGGATCGGTTCCTGGTGCTGCCTAAAGAGAAGACAAGCAGACACAGAAGAACACACAGAGAATGGACACAGAAAGCAGACATTGAGCACAAAAACCATGGGGAGAGGGTAAAAAATAAATAAATATCTTTTAAAAGAAAGAAAGAAGGGTTTAACAGAGGAAATAAAGACTGGAGAAGGAAAACAGTCACTAAACCTTGACCTAAACTAAAAAGAAGGTGGAGAAACCAAAGTTCACAGGGACACCTGAGAACCTGGTGCATCTGGGTGTCAGGGCTGACAAGTGGGATTTCTTGGAGAAACCCACAAGGCCACCATGTCTAGCCACTATGACTACCTGCGAGTAAAGCTTATGCTTCACTTCCACCTTCCAATCTCATGCACATCTCTCCCTTGCCCAGCTCTAACCCAGAAGCATGCAGGGAAGGGGTTTCTAAGAAACATAGTTCCAGCTGCATGTGGTGCCAAGTTGACAGTGGACAGTTTAGCACACAGGACTTCACTGCTGCTCCTTGATTACATCCTTCTTTTCAAAACCCTTTCTCCCCTTGGATTCTGGAATATCACTTTCTCTTGCTTCACCTTTTACCTCACTGGTTTCTCTTCCTCAGACTCCCAAATATATACCTCCAGCTCAGACCCTACCCTGAACCTCTTGACTCATGTAATTCAAGTGCCGCCTTGACATCTCTGCTTGTATGTCTAATAGTCTGTATCAGTTTTCTACGGCTGCTATAACAAATTACCACAAACTGGGTGGCTTAAAGCAACAAGAATGTTTTCTTTCACAGTTACTGAGACTGGGAATCCAAAATCAAGATGTCAATGGGGTTAGTTCCTTCTGGAGGCTCTGAGGGACAATCTCTTCCTTGTCTGTCTCCTAACTTCTTGGCATTTTTGACTTATAGACACATCACTCCAATCTCTTCCTTGCCTGTCTCCTAACTTCTTGGCATTTTTGACTTATAGACACATCACTCCAATCTCTACCTCCATCTTCACATCACCTTCTATTCTGTGTCTTCTCCCCGTGCCTTCTCTTGTAAGGACACATCACTGCATTTAGGGCCCCCTAATCCAAGTTGATTACATCTAAAGAGCCTTAACTTAATTACAACTGCAAAGATCCTTTTGCCAAATAAAGCCACATTCACAAGTTCTGGGTGGACATATCTTTGAGGGAGCCACCATTCAACCCACCATAAAGCCCAAACCAAACTCTTACTCCTTCCCAAGAAAAGCTTCTCCCTCGGTCTCCCCCATCTCAATCAACAACAACTCCATTTTTTCAATCACTCATATCAAAACAGTCATCCTTATTTTTCTTTCCCTCTCATCCCACATCCAATCCATCAGTAAATCCTGTCAGCACTATACTCAAAATATATCAAGAATCTGACCACTTCTCACTACCTCCACCTTGGCAAGCATTCCATGCTCTCACCTGGATTTCTGCAATGGTCTCCAAACCTGCCCCCTCAGTCTATTCCCACTACAACAGGCAGAAGGATCCTCTGCTCAAAATTCTACAAAAACTGTACGTTTCACTCAGAGTGAAGCCAGCGAGTTTACAAGGTCATGTTATCAGAAACACCTGCCCTGACCACCTCATATAAAGCAGCATCTGCACTAGCACTCTCCCCTGACCTTGCTTTATTTTTTTCTACAGTGTTTATCACCAACTGACCTATTATGTATTTATTTAGTATTTTATAACCCACTCTCCCCAACAAGATTATAAGATCCCTAAGGGACCAGATAGTGTTTGGTTTACTTCTATATCCCCAGAACTTAGTTGTCATTCAAAATACAGTATATTTTCAGAAAGAATAAAATGACTGCATAAATGGGTAGCCCAACGTCGTGTCTAGAATGTGGCAGAGCTTGAGCTAGCCCAGGTGCTAACTGATAACTGTAAAATAAAATTGGATTAAGTTTTCTCTTTTAATTGTTTGGCTTTACCTTGCAAATGACCATATAAGCAACCCTTCTTGAATACTCTAGTACATTCTGAAAATACAAATTCTGCCTTCCCAGCTTTCTCCTATTTGAAAGAGGTGATCATCCTTTTGAAAACACCTCATAGCATATCTATCCTGCCATAGACATATTCTGGGAAACAACATTTAGGGATTCAGAAAGCACAACATTAAATTCTGCTCCCCATCCAAACCACAGAAATGTGTTTACTTCTTGAAACAAAGCTTTGGCAGTCGAAGGGCCAGCAAACACTCTTGAGTTTTCTACTTTAAAACCAAAGCAATGCCTTCTTAACCCCCCTAAAGATAGTGCACGTTGTTAAAGAGACATAATTCACAAAGTGAATTCGCTTTTGATAGTAGTTCATCTGTTTCCACTAAAACAGAAAGCTCAAACCATTCATGCACATTTCCTTGAGAGCTGAAAATAAGATTCTTTTCAAAGCAGTACAACCATCCCCCAAAATCAAGACCAAATGGGCTGGAAAGGAGAAATAGTTTCTAAATTCTGAGTTGGGCACTCCAGAGCCAATTATTTGAATACAGACAATCTTGGTGTCTTCATTTGGAACCTTGACATAGCCTGTTTACTGCAAGGCAGGTGAATTGATGGTCTCTCTCACTTTAATTGAGGAGAAACCTGTTGGATCACAAATTCATCCAGCAATTACTTTAGGATTCCTCTGAGAAAGTGTCTACATAATTTCCTTTTTATGTGTTTTCCAAACGAACCCGTGTCTCCTATGCAAGGTTCTCTAAACCACAAATGTACCCCATTGATTTTCTCAGCCCACGTGTGTAAGGTGAAAGGAAACAATAACTGTATATAGGAAATATTGATTTGAAGCCATTGATTCGAGGCCCCAGGGTATCAAAAGATTAGTTACTTTTAAGAGAAGTACTAAAGGTGACTTTCAACTACTTTTTATTGACTAAGACCAGATAAATCTTTCCATCCAAAGCTATACAACTCTTCCCCAGAAACAATAATGGACACACCATTCTATTCACTTTCTTGAGCCCTAAATAACACTATCAAAGTATTTTCCAAATATATATAAGCAGATATTGTAACCTTACCAAATAATCTGTGATATTTTAATTGAAATATCATAATAACTAAATATGCAGTGTTCGCTGTGAGCCATGGTTTGTTCCAAGTGATTTACATGTATTAAATTATTTGATCTTTACCATACCTTTCTGAGGTAGGTGCCAACAGTATTCCCATTTTACAGAAGAGGAGACTGAAGCACAAAAATCTTAAGTAACTTGTTGGGTGTTACACAGTTAATAAGTGGCAGAGCCAGGTTTTGAACTCAAATGAGCAGGCTATAGAAATCACACTCTTAGCCACTACACTATGGTACCAATTAAATGTTAAGGAAAGGGAAATGGATGTGGCTCAAGAGATTGGGCTCCCGTCTACCATAAAGGAGGTCCAGGGTTCGATTCCCGGGGCCTCCTGGTGAAAGGGAAGCTGGCCCACATGGCAGGCTGGCCCATGCAGAGTGCTGCCCTGCACAAGAGTGCTGGCCCATGCAAGAGTGCTGGCCTGCATGGAGTGCTGGCCCATGCAAGAGTGCTGGCCCACACGGAGTGCTTTCCCGCACAGAGAGCTGGTGCAGCAAGATGATGCAACAAAAAGAGACACAGAGGAGAGACAATAAGAAATGCAGCAGACCAGGGAGCTGAGGTGGCACAAGAGATTGAGCGCCTCTCTTCCACTCTGAAGGTCCCAGGATAGGTTGTCGGTGCCACCTAAAGAGAAGACAAGCAGACACAGAGAGCAGACAGCGAGAGCAAAACAATGAGGGGTGGGAGGGAGAAATAAATAAATAAAATAAATCTTTAAAAGAAGTGTTAAGGAAAATGTGAGAAACTTCATTGGTCAGAATTGCAAATGAAAATGATTCAAATACTGGTCACTATTCTGAAACCAAAGAAGATGAAAAAGGACATGTAACTTTGTAACCATGAGTACTTATTCTGGTTTATCTTTGAAAAAAGAAATTGGGGAAGTATTAAACTTAAGGTATTATCCCATAGTTTACTAAAAAGTACTCAGGGAAGATTCCCTATCATCATCAATACCTTTTAGATCCTCTGGAATAGGTAGTACACAATGGTTCTTGTGTTAGTCAGGATAGACTAGACAATGTGGTGTTAAGAAATAACCCTTTTTTCCTTTACTGAAATAAGAAAAATATCTCATATTCCTTTAACAAAATGAGAGTTTATTTCTTACTCATGCTACATGCCCTGCAGGAGTCAGCAAGAGCCTCTGCTCCATATTGTTCCACTATCTTCTGATTGCATTACCCAGAAGATATAGCATCTTCCCCCCTTGATCACTGTGGTTTTCATTTCTCAGCCCAAAGTTCCACTCTTATCTCATTGGCCAGAACTACAATTGAAAAGAGGCTGGAAAATTCAGGTGGAGGATAATGGGCCATTTGATGAGCATTATGACTGTCTCTTCCACACTTCAATCACACAAATAGAAATTATTTCCTCACTATGAGCAAGTCCGAATGTTTTCAAAAATTATTTATAGAAGGATTCTTTTAACTCTATGATTATGTATTCATTTAACAAATATGTCTATAATTCCTACCACATGTTGGGTGCTAGCACATGGTAGGCATTCAATAAATATTTGCTGCAGGAACAAATGAGCGATCCCTAATTATACCAGTCATTGCTACTCATTAATGGATATGGATAAGGGAAACGAGTAGAAACAGCAAAGAAGAAATGACTTCTGTCTTTTCACCTAGTCCCTTGGCCAGAGCCCAAATTAACTTAACTTCTTGTTCAAAGGCAAACTTCGACGGTCAGGAGGAGAACCAGGAATATGAGCTACAGCTGAGCCCCGATCACTGCCCAATTCGAAAGACATTTGGTAATTCTCATTGTTCCAAGATCTATCCATGAGCCATGGTTGGCGCTTAAATGTTTCAGCTTGCACCTTAAATTTTCCTTTTGCATAAGCATTATGCATAGGTGAAAGAAGCGATTACGACAGCCTAAACCGGAGCTGATTAGCAACACCTGCACCAAGGCAGTATTAGCATCTTGCTATTAGGTTACTGTTTGCGTTACAGGATAAGTGATTATGCCTGTCAGATCATGACAGGACTTGCTTCACTTTTCAGTTCATGTATATATTTAAATGTCACATTTTAAAATAGACCACGAATTTTTAAATATGACACCACTATTTTTGAATTTCAATGACAGAGTTCAGTGTCAGTGAAGGAATTAAATTTGATTCCTAAAAGAACTGGAAAGTTCTAGAAAGAAATGCATCTTTTTGATTATTAATATTCTCTGCTCAGTCTACCTGTTCGCCCCTGAAGTTCCAAAGCCTGGATGTGAACTCTGAGGGCAGCAACAGGCCCGAATGCTCATAATTTTGTCTCCATTCCTAGCAGAGTGCCTGGCATGCGTAGCTGTTCAATGTACATTCGCTAAATTAGTTAATTTAACATCCGCTTCTATGGAGATGACTCCTAGATCCCCAGTCCTAGCCACTCTCCAACCACTCTGCAGGCTTCCACTCACATACTCAATATCTCCCCTTCACTGTCACCAGTCCATAGACACTGCATGCCCCACTAGAATAAGCACATACGTTATTTTCTAAGTCCACAAGTCATTCAGATCAAAATTTCCTTGTCCATACATGTGAGTCTTCCTCCAGTTCCGGGGGGGAATGTCCTGTTGCAAAATGGACTTGAGAGCAGGAGCCTTAACCCCACAGAGGTGCCTTGGGCAGTCCAGGAACCTGCTAAGATTCACAAAAATGTTGTGCTTCTTGAGTTTTGTCCCTCTCCCCCTCAGGTAACAGTGGGGTTGTTGCAGGACCTTCTGTGGCGCCAACACGTGGGCGATCCCAGTTGCAGCGGAAGTGGTAGCCGCGCGGGGTGTTGCGGCTCCACATTTGAGGTGTCGGCCCCAAAAGGTGCTGCTTGCTGCACATCATGCTCATAATCACGTAATCTGCAGGGCCTGGTGCAAAATGGAAATGTGGAGCCCCTTGTTCAAAAATTAAGGCTTTGCAGAAGGCAAAAGCAGAGCACGAAACCAAGTGTGGGCTCCCTCTGGGAGTGGCGCTCTGTGCCACTGCGCAGGTCACACACTCGCGAGGCCAATCCAGTCGACAGGGCCAGCGGGTGCAGATGGGGGCCACGAAGGGTCTGTGGCGGGTGCTGCAGGACGGTGTTTGTGGCCAGGACCACATCTGAGGTTTTGTGTGGTGATGGTAACTGCTGCAGAGCCACATTTGCAGAGCCACATTTGTGGGTGAACGGGGCAGCAGTGCAGGACATTTGTCGTGTCGACATGGTGGTGGTAGTAGTTGTGGGACCACGTTTGTGGGTTTGACGTGAGCATGGTGGTTGCTGCAGGACCACGTGTGGGGGGTTGACTTGGTGGAGGTAGCGGTTTAAACAGTACTGAATTCTAGGAAAAGCAGTGCAAACTGTAGCTTCTAGTCCTTGGTGGAAGCTGCAGTGAAGGCTTCCTTGTCAGACACTTCTGTAGGGTGGGTTTAGGCATCTCTTCTCCGCTGACTAACCTCGCTTCTGGTCCTACAACTATCCCAGTGATTTCTATGAGCGACCGACCTCTTAAAAACATACAGCTCCTTTTCTTCTTCAACGACCATGTTTCAGCTTCTCTTATTTACGGTAAAGAACTGGTTTGTGGCTTACATGCATGTCTCTGGGAAGCAGGCCAAGGCTTCTGTCAGATTCTCACAAGGGCCCTCTGATTTAGAGTCAGACCTAACTGAATTCCAGTCCCAGACATAACCCCTGGCTTACTGCACAATTCACTTCCCTCTTACCTAAAGCAGGATTAATAATATCTGAGTATAGTGTTATTGTGAGAAATAAATAATAATGCAGGTAAACTGGCATTTATATACTTAAGTTTAATTCCCTTTTTCCAGACTCCCTTATAGATAAAATTTGTTTCAATTTAAGAATTGGGGTTGTAAGGTGTGGTAAGTAAACAAAGATCAGTGATTATTCAAATGCATTTAATATTTGTAAAAGAAATATCAAGTATTCTAAGTTTATTAACGTTGTTTGAAAACACAATAAAATCTGAAAACAACGATGATGTAAAGCATTCTATAAACAATACAGGGAAAGATAAATGGAAAAAAATGGATATAAGAATTAGATACTTTGCAGTTCAGGGTCAACACAAATGCTGTATTTCCTGGACTGATGAGTCAGGTAAAGGCAATAGCCGTAATATTCCTGAATTTCAGCATGGCATCTGACGAGGCTTCATAATATTTCATGATACCTTGCAGACATGAAGAGATGAGAGATGTGTGCTGAAAGGGACTCAGCAAGGCGAATCCCTAATTGGTTAAACGACCATAGCCTGACAAATGGATTAGGGGTTGAGGGAGCAGGGTTTCATGGGCACATCATGGGGAGACATCCTTGGCCCTGTACACATGTTTACCATCACTCTTATGAGGCAACTTGACTAATGTATATATTCAAGAAATATATCATGAGATCCTACTATGTGCTCTGCATTGTGCTGCGCACTGGAGATAAATGGTGAAATATATATATAGTTCCTGCCTCCAAGGAAGTTACAGGTTAGTGGAGAAAAGAAGCCAAGAATAAAGACTACTGTAAAGTCGTTTGATAAGTGCTAGGGCTGGCCTGAGCACAGAGTACTAGAGGGAGCTCAGGAGTGGGCCATCTCATCCAGCATTAAGAGGGTCCTGGAAAAAGTGGCCTCTCAGCCACGCATTGAAGAACAAGAGAGAGTTAGCAGACGAAAGGAGAGGGAAAGCATAGTAGAACGGTATGTGGGAAGCAGATGCAGCTCAAGCAATTGGGCTCCCGTCTACCATATGGGAAGTCCAGGATTCGAGTCCCGGGGCCTCCTGACGAAGGCAAGCTGGCCCACGTGGCGAGCTGGCCCAAGCAGAGTGCTGGCCCACACAGGAGAGCTGGCCTGCATGGAGTGCTGGCACAGCAAGATGATGCAACAAAAAGAGACACAGAAGAGAGACAATAAGAGATGCGGCAGACCAGGGAGGTGAAGTGGTGCAAGAGATTGAGCAACTCTCTCCACTCCAGAAGGTCCCAGGATCGGTTCCCAGTGCCGCCTAAAGGGAAGACAAGCAGACACAGAAGAACACACAGCGAATGGACACAGAAAGCAGACAGTGAGTGCAAAACAATGGGGGGGAAGAAATCTTTAAAAAAAAAAAAAAGTGAAATGTGTGCAATGACTCAAAATGGAGATAAAGCAGAGCTGTAGTGCTGATTGTATATTTGGAGCAGTGTGTGTGATGGTGGGAGTAATGAGAGATGAGACTGGAGAGGACATAAAAGAGCTTTAGAGGGTCACTCGTAACGCTAGATAATATAATAAGGATCCATAAAGATCCTGGTAAGCCAAAATGATAGGCTAACTACAGTAAGAAATTTAATAGGGATAAATGCAAATTTCAAAATCAAACTATTCAGTACAGCATGGAGATGTTTAAGAGCACGTGAAAAAGACTTAGGAATTTCAAGTGATTACAAGCTTAATATAATTCTAGTGGGTAACGGGTGCCCCATAAAGCAAACACCTTCAAAATCCAAATCCTAGAAGGGAGAAGTCAAAATCTCACTTTACTTTATGGGATGATGCTTGCCACAGGATAGCTGAAGTTTTGTGTTCAGTTCTAGTTACTGAAAAACTGGATAATGTTGAAAGGATAATCAACATGATGATAAGATGTTTGTTTTTAAAAATTACATGTGGTATAGTTGAAGGAACTGTGACAAAAGAAGACTCTTGGGAGTCATTATATTTGTCTTCAAATGTCTAAAGGGCTTTTTGATGTGGAAGAAGGATCAAACTTGTTCTGTGAGGCCTCAGAGGGCAGAACCAGCATCGGGAAGTTAGAGGAGAGAACACATTCACTTAAGGGAAGAAAATTTTTCTGCCTGAGCTGTCAAAAACAGAACGCGGGAAGCAGATGTAGCTCAAGCAATTGAGCTCCCGCCTACCACATGGGAGGTCCCAGGTTTGGTTCCCAGTGCCTATTAAAGAATACAGCGAGCTGATGCGATGGGCTGGCACGAGCTGAAGTAACAAGATGATGCAACAAGAGACACAAGGAGGAAAACGTAATGAGAGACAACAAAAGCAGGGAGAGGAGGTAGCTCAAGCAATTAGGCACCTCCCTCCCACATGGGAGGTCCCGGGTTCAGTTCCCAGTGCCTCCTAAAAGGAAGATAAGCACACAACGAATAGACACAGCAAGTGCAAACTATGAGGAGATGGGGAGAAATAAATAAATCTTAAAAGGGGGGGGGGCAGTGAGTTGTCATGTTATCAAATAAAAGACAAATTTTAAGAATTTAGAAAAAAGAGGCCATTTATTTCTCAAAAGGAAGCAATTTGCAAATTGGGGGTGCTCTATGCTGAGACAAAAGTATGCCATTTTGCCCTGAGAAGGAGGCAGCTTATATGGTAAATACAATGAGATTATATAAAGAAAAATATGATTGGTTTAGCAAAAACAATGAGAAAAGCAAACCTTATAAGGGGATGGAATGCTAACTAACAAAACTTACTTACCCCCAACAAAAATCCTGGTTTTAGGGAAATCAATACCCAGGTTTAAAGAATGCCAGAGCATCCTAGCAGTTGTACAAGCTCAGAGCAACTCAGTTTATTTCAAAGATAAATTGTCTTAGGCATGTATGGGTGATTTCAAGATGTGCAGACAAGTTAGTTTTTACTTTAGTCATATATGGATATATTGGCATTAGACATTATGGACAAGTTGCCTCCAAACTCTTGCCAATTCATTTAACAGTGTCCAGACGTTCAAACAGTGGGTTTTCCCTCATCATTTGGATGGGTGTCTCCAAAGACCTTCATCTCGCCCTGGCCAGGTGGGATAAGTGGATTAAAAAATAAAATAAATAAGAAATGGTCCCTGCCTTCTAGGAGCTCACAATCTATAATATCATGCTCTACACTCAGAGGCACCTAAAATTAATAAGACACATGTTAAAACGTTGCTTGCACTCAAAACTGTGTCCTATTTTTCGAGAGGTTATTTTGCTTTTACAACTTCTTACACGCTAAAAAAAAAATGTGCCACCAAAATATTTTTTATTGCTTTTTTGCTGTTAAAACAGCCAACCTCACATAGATGTTACAAGCACTCTGAATCTTAAAACTGAAAAGCTCTTCTCTGGGCGTGCCTCCATGCAATCCCATCCTGGAATCAAAGCTCCATGTTTTCTGTGAAATGGACTCAGAGTTCACCTGAGTTCACCAGCTGTACAATACAGAACCCTGTAGGCAATATTTTTTAATTTTCTATAGAAAGTATTAGAATGTTTTTCAGGCCCTACAGAAATCTCCTCTTTCAGACAATGGGAGCCATGTTTTTTTAATAGCAACTGGACTGAAAAAAAAAGCCACTATAGGTCAAAGTCTTTATTCTCCAAGAGCGCATACATTCATTTATTTCAACTTCCTTTTCTTACAGACAGATTTATCCTGAAAAGATCCCAAAAGGCCTTTATACTAGGCATGCGATATCTACTCTTCTTTTATGAGAGTTTTCATCTTTGATGTATACATTCTCCAGGTTATGGCTATTCTTTGTGATATTCACTTGACTTTGATCACCAGTTTGATAGTTTAGCCTCTATTGCAGAGAATATTCTCCAATTTAAAATACACTGTTATACAGAAAACTAGTAGAGTAGTTAAATCAAGGCAATTTTCATCTATGTTATACCCTTTAGGGACTTTAAAGAATAAGGACATTTTGAATTGCTAATTTTGTAATATTTTTTAAACTAATAATAAACTGATTTTTATAATGCACTCAATAAAAATGTTTGTTAACTTCTCTCTCTCTTTTTTTTTTTAAGAAGAAACATGGATTTTAATGAGGCTTTTTTCCCTTTGGTATAAGTGCAACCCATGAAAACATCCACATACAAAAAAGTAGGTGAGGATTAAAAGCCAACTCTCCCTTATCCCCTAGGCCTAAAGAAAGAGCAGGGCTGTCTTCTCAGGCCTAGCACAGAATTTTCCCTTTTGAAACATTTCTTTTTTTTTTTTTTTTTTTTTGCTTTATTCTTTCTCTTTATTTATCAGTTTTCCAAATGATGAGTCGGTTTCCTAGCATCCTCCAGAGAAGGTGTTTTTTAAAAAGTATAATTATGTACTCATGGATTTAATTTTTTGGTTAGTTTCAACCAATTGCAGCTATTATTTTCATTGTTGCTAAATTGTCTCATCTTTGGCCAGTGGAAACCTCTAATTGGTACCTAAGTCTTTTGATATTGTCCTAGTTGTCTGTGAAAGATTCCTTGTTTTCTGATATGACATGATTTCTGGGTTCATCTTGTACATGTCCTGTTGCAAACGCGGAATCTTCCATTTCTCCAAAGAGCCCTGGTTCCTTTCAGTGCAAAACAGTATTTAAAGATCATAGTCTGGGGCTAGAGGTGCTTATTGCAACTGAGTTGGCCATTTCTTGAGAAGATTTCCTGTCCTTCTCAGTGGACCAGGCTAGGAAATGCATTTTTTTTTAAATGAGTTAAGAGTTATTACTGAGGGAAATGGATGTGGCTCAAGCGATTGGGCCTCCATCTACCATATAGGAGGTCCAGGGTTCAAATCCCAGGGCTTCCTGGTGAAAGGCAAGCTGGACCGTGTGGCAAGCTGGCCAGAGCAGACAGCTGGCCCATGTGGAAAGCTGGCACAGCAAGATGACACAACAAAAAGAGACACAGAAGAGAGACAATAGGAGACACAGCAGACCAGGGAGCCGAGGTGGTGCAAGAGATTGAGTGCTTCTCTCCCACTCCGGAAGGCCTCAGGATCAGTTCCTGGTGCCACCCAAAAAGAAGGTAAGCAGACACAGAGCACACAGAGAGCAAAGAGCGAGCGCGAAACAACGAGAGGGGAGGGGGGAAATAAATATATAAATAAATCTTGAGAAAAAAAAAAAGAGTTATTACTGATACTTTCTATTCAAATTGACAATGACAGGGATTTTACTTATCTTCATTGATCTTCCATATGTTTTTTTGTTTGTTTCTCCTACTCCAAAGAAACCCCAACAACATCAATATCACTACTTATTTGCTTTATTAGAGTATATCCTACTTGGGTTGTATTTACAGTCAATTACTGGATTTTATATTACTTGAAATAGTTTCTATGTGGTTATAACACCAACTCAGCAGATAGGTTTATTTGTTTAATTTGCTTTTGCTTTTTTAGGGATTGCTTATTTATTTACCTAATTTTGTCGCATTAATATGTAAAATATTTACATGGTTCTAAAGTCAAATTTACAAAATAAGGTATACTTAGTGATGTCTACCTTCTATTTTCTTCAATAGATGACCATTAAAAAAACCTTTTTGGTATATCTTTCCATAAATGTAAGCAAATAAGTATATGTATTCATATTCCTCCTTTCTCTTTTAGATGAAGGGTTGCCTGTTATACACATTCTTATCTACATTAACAATGATCTTTTAATAAAATTTATGTTCTAGGCATAGGTTACATGTTAATCTTGTGAACCCCCCACTTCCTGGTTTGCTTCTTACCTAGGGGCTCATACTTCTTAAAAAAGATGCCCACTGACAAGGGCATGGATGTGTTTTAAAGGTAAATGCATCTGGGTTTGAATGCCCCTTACTTGTTATGTGGCTTTGGGCAAATATGTTAACCCCTGTGGGTTTCATTATCCTCATCTGTAAAATATAAATAAAACCTTCATGGGGTTATATCACGAATATGAAATGAGATCATGTGAAGAGCACTTTGCCCTGTGCCTGGTAAAGGTTGGATAAATGTGAGCTGCTTTCATTTGTGTTATTACTAGCCCTGGGTTTTCTTTGATGATCTTGTCAATTTGAGGCTTCCAAGAATCTTACAGTACTGAATGGGATTTACCATACTGTTGAGCTCCTGAAGGAGCTTTTTGGGCTATGTGAGCACTGGCTCCAAGCACTGGATGCTGTCAGGGCTGCTCAGATGCCACTCCACAGTCAGGGGCTGCCTCCTTCTGATCCTAAGGCCAGGTCTCTTCCTTCTGGCTGGATCTACAGAGCTGTGTCCTACCCTGCAAAACCAATTGCCTTCCCAATTTCCCTTCTTGGCTCAGCTCCTTCCTGTCCCAGGCTGCAGCATCCCTCCAGAAGCTACTTCTAGACCTCTGCCCTTCACTCTGAGGGAACTTCCTTTCATATCTGAAAAGGACTTTCTCACGCCATTCTCAGGGTCTTGGGTCTTAGGTTAAGAGCTCCACCCTCTTACCTAGTCCCCTGCCACCTTGGAGACTTTATTACCATATGACATCATAACCACAGTGTGTCACCATGTCATTGCATCATCAGAGCAGTACTTCATTACTGTGTTGACAGGGTTACACTGCCAAGTTGTTGCTTCATTGCTGGATTGTGTATCTTGTCACAGTCATTACAGTACTACAGTGTCACTTATTCCATAGTTACCTCATTACCACAATACAACCTCATATTGTTAACCAGGACATTGACCCATCATTTCCTTGTTGGTATTAGTAAACTGCCATATGGCTGTCCTGTTTCTGGATTGCAGCCCTACATTGTCACTGATACCTTTATGATGATATATCTTTACCATATTATATTATTATAGAATCATTTCATTTCAGTATTATATTGGTACTTTGTTAAAGAACTACATTTGCCCATCCAAAATTAAACACAAATTTTGGGGGTTGGAGAGTTGCAGTAGGGATGGCTATCTCCCAACCCTACAGCCCAAGCCCAATTCATTACCTGAGCTACTTCCTTGTAATTCTGTCCATTGTAAATCATACCTAGTCATGTCAAACTCTGTGTATCCAAAGCCAGGCTCATCATTTCTAGTCCCAACTCAGCTCTCTTCCTACCTCTGCTAATGGTCCCACCAGCCACCCAGCCTCATGGAACACAACTCTTGGAGGCAGTCCTCTTTGCCCTTTCTTCTTCCCCACCTTCATATCTAATCGAAAGCCAAGTGCAGATGTGCTATCCCAGTGAGAATGGCATTGGGCCCGCTTGGGCCCAGGTAGCATGGAGCTCACCTTGTCCCCCTCTGCCCCTCAAAGGTGACTTGTCCATCACAAACCCTCCTCTTTAAGGTCAAGCTCAACCTCTCTCTTTCTTTCTCTATTTCATATGACTGTACCATTTATGATTTATCTGCAACCTTTATCTTCAACCACTCTAGCTGGCAACCAGAATTAACTTTGCAAAGCACACTGCATCTGGCTATCTTTTTTTTTTTTTTTTTTTTTCTTTAAGATTTATTTTTATTGCCTGCCCCCCTCATTGTTTGTGCTCGCTGTCTGCTTGTCTTCTCTCTAGGAGGCACCGGGAACCGAACCCAGGGCTTCCCACATGGGAGAGAGGTCCGTAATTGCTTGAGCCACCGCTGCTCCCCATTTGAAACATTTCTTAAGCCAAATTTCTACCTCCCAGCCTCCATGTAAGAGGCCCTCGCTTTTCTAATCCTAGCCCTTAACTTCTCCCTGCCTCAGATCTCTCCTGTAAAAAAAAAAAAAATTAATGCCACCGATCCCAATTATCTCACATGCTAGGATAAGGAAAACGCCAATAATTATAAGAGGGCTCTGCAAAGTCAAAGAGGTGATATATAAACATAATTGATTATCATTTTGTGCTCAAGCACAAGCCACAGAAAACAAAATCAGGGAGTAAATCTACAGCCCTAAAATACATGTATATAAAATTTAAAAATAAAAGCAGTTCCACATCTAGAGATGGTATTCGGGGATTGTCTACTGCTTTACAATCTCAAAGCCCCTGTTCCCTGCTCTATAAAATCTTCCCACCCCAGCCCACCCAGCAGGGCAGGCAGGGCAGAAGCTACTGCAGGAAGGGGCTACTCTGGCTGCAGAGTATGACATGCCTGCAACCTGGTAGAGTGAGGCTCATGAAATGTCTATACAGACCTCTTCCATGAGGGACCCCGGCCTGGAGGCTCTGAGCAGGGGAAGGGTCCATCTCCCCTGGGGCCGGGAGGGGGGCTCTGGGGCAGTCTCTAAGGGTTACATCTCGCCCGTGGAAAGGGGCAGTTGGCCTCCCACCGCAGTTCCTCCAGCCCACGCTGGAGATGGTGCTGAGCAAGGAGCAAAGAGGGTCCCTTCCTTGACTTCAGGGGCCCAAGAACTCTTTGCATAAAGTATCTTCACTCTTGGGGAAGCGGCTGTGGCTCAATCAGTAGGGCTCCCGTTTACCATATGGGAGGCCCTGGGTTCGGTTCCCGGGGCCTCCTGGTGAAGGCAGGCCCGCCCGCATGGCGTGGTTGGCTGACCCAGCGAGCACAAGCAGCAAGGGGGGGATAAATGAATAAATAAATAGAATCTAAAAAAAAAAAAAAAAAGTATCTTCACTCTTAGGAGACTTCAAATGCACAAAGTTTAAACATTGGGGGCTGGGGACGGTGTGGTTGTTGAGAGGGGCCTGGGGGGTATCCTGAGCCCAGGGGTGGGCCAAAGTTGTAGTTTGTTCCCCCTTACGGAGGGTGACTGCTTCCCTGGCCAATCACCTCAGGACATTTCCCATTACAAGGAGGCACTACCCAGGCCTGGAGCAGCCGTCTTCTTGGGGAAGGGGGCATCCGGCTGGCACAGGCAAGGCCCAGGGAAGGGGGCCCCTCTCTACAGTAATACTTGGTGAAGTTTGGGGAGAAGCAGGATTCTGCAGTCTCCTGCCACAAACCCTCTATCTCAGCCAGATGCTGAGCCCAGGGTCCACACCACTCCCAGCTCCTATGCATGGCCAAGAGATGTCCTGAGATTCAGCAAATAGGGTGGATGGTGCTGGAGGGTACCTTCTGGGAAAGAGCCCGGGCGCAGATCACAGCTCCCGCTCCACAAGCTGCTGAAGGCAGAGTTTTCCGCCTGCAGAGATGATGGGCAAGTGATTGTCCATGTGGTGGCTGATGAGGTGACTGATGCCCTCAAAGCAGTGATCCCTTGTCTGAACTACACCCTCAAGGTCCACTAGCAGCAGGTGCTTGAGCTGCCCGCTCTACAAGCCCATGGCCAAGTGTGGCCATGCTCTTCTGCACCAGAGGTCCCCACTGAGCTGCAACAGCACCTGGGCCTCCTGCCAGCTCAACTTCCTCTGGAGCCAGGGCTTCCCTTGGAGCTGCGTCACCCTGGACAACAACTGGAGGAAGCAGAGGCACCCGAAGGGCATCTGCAAAGGGCTTCATGTCAAAGAGGTTGCCAGGCATGCAGCCGTTGATGGTAGGATTGAGGGGCCCACCCCCGAACCCCTGTTTGCAGAGACTTGTCTAGGTTCTGGACGGTGACATAGGAGGGGGACATCAAAGAGCTCTCTGTCTGGGCAGGTGGTCGTGGTAACATCTGTTTGCAGACTTTTGGGTCTTCCCCCACCAGCTGCGTGGCCCCCAGGTGGCTGGGTGTCTGAGCACTCGGTGGAGAGGATCCAGCAGCCCCCAGGGTAGCTCCTTCCTGCAGCCTCCTGTCTACCACCCCCAACCCCCCAGAAGGGGGCTCCTTTCCGGGGAAGTACTGATGATCCAGTGGCTCCTCCTTTTCCTCAGCCCAAGCCCAGCCTTCAAAACCAACCTGCCATGGGACGTGACTAGCTTGGGTGGGCTCCTGGGAAGTGCAACTCGGTTGCTTGGCCAATAGTGCTGATGACGTCCCGGGCAAGCCCTTCAGGACACCCCAGGATGTGGCAGGTTCTCGGGTTCACGGGGCCCCTGGCAACATAGGCGACATATTCGGCTGTGTCCCGGTACCTGCACGTGGCGGCTGGCAATGATCTGTTTGCTGTCTGCAGCCGCGCGGGTGAGGCTGCTGGTGGAGATGGCGAGAGTGATTGGCATCCAGCAAATTGCAGGTCACTCCTCCCCAGGATGGAGCTGAGCTGGCGGCTACAGGGCTTTCCTCTCCTTTCGCCCCCTAGCAACCAGCACACACTCACACAACTAGACAGATGGCCTCGGGGGTTGACGTTCAAGGCACGCCTTGACCGCAGGACCGCCACACAGCCCACGTGCTGGGTCTCGTGGGGTCGCCACAGCCCCCAATCTGGTTCCGACCACTGCTTTCCTAGGTCGCTGCTCCCACTTTCTCCTCAGGCCGGCCTCACTGGAGAAACTTTATTGCACTTACTTCAGGCCTCTCTAACCCCTGACCTCTCTAACTTCTCTTTCATGCTAGGGAATAAGAGCCGGGAAGGGAAGGAAGCACAACAATTTTTATTATTCCTCTTGAATGGGGTGAGAATTCAAAATACACTTTCCAGGTAAACAAGCTACCTATTTTTCTGAAATATGAAAAAAAATTGGCATAAAGTCTAAGGAATAGGACTTGGAAGTTTTATCCTCATATGCTGAGTCTATGAAATTTCCTTAATTCTACATACTATACACATTTAATAGTGTCAAAATTAAATGTAATTTGAAATTAATGATGTAAAGAATTTATTTCCATTGTCTTATAATCAAACTACTTTCATAATTTAGCTATTCACCTTGACTTACCAGACACTAATGAAAGAAATACCTTCCCAAATGGCAGGGGAGATAGACTTTGGCATCTAATCCTTGCTCTTATAACACTGACCACTCCATAACACTGGACAAGTTACTTTTCTCTGGGTCTAGTTCTTTATCTGCAAATAGCTGCACTATTACATACATCATAGATTATATTTATTTATATGGCAAATTTTTGTCAAGAGCTCACTATGAGCTAGTCATATAGATACTGAAATTAAATTCAGAACAAGATAGACATAGTCTCTAGCTTCATAGAGCCTACATTATAATGGAACAAAAATAAGAAAGCAGGCAAATAAATAAAATAATTACATATCAATTATGAGTACTTATAATGGTCAGTTTGGTTATGGTGTTCAGTTGTTTGGTCAAACACTGGTCTAGATGTTGCTGAGTTGCTGATAAGAGGTATTTTGGGGAAGCAGATGGGGCTTAAGCAGTTGGGTACCTGCTTACTACATGGGAGGTCCCAGGTTCGGTTCCCACTGACTCCTAAAGAAGACAAGCAAGACAGCGGAGCTGACACAATGGGCCGGCACAGCAAGGTGATACAACAAGATGCCACAACAAGATGATGCAACAAGGAGGCACAATGAGTGTACACAGCAAGAGACACAACAAGCAGGAAGCAGATGTGGCTCAAGCAGTTGGGCACCTGCCTACCAAATGGGAGGACCCAGGTTCAGTTCCCGGTGCCTCCTATAAAGAAGACAAGCAGACACCGAGAGCACACAATGCACAGATACAGAAAGCAGACAGCAAGCGCAAACAACGAGGTGGTTAGAAATAAATAAATAATAAATTTTAAAAAGAGGTATTTTGTAGATGGGATTAGCATCTATAAATGGCTGAATTTAAATAAAAGAGATTACCCTCCATAAATGCCTCATCCAATCAGTTGGTCAGTGTATTAGTCAGCCAAACAGGTGCTGATGCAAAATACCAGAAATCTGTTGGCTTTTATAAAGGGTATTTATTTGGGGTAGAAGCTTACTGTTACCAGGTCATAAAGCACAAGTTACCTCCCTCACCAAAGTCTATTGCCACATGTTGGAGCAAGATGGTTGCCCACATCTGTAAGGGTTCAGGCTTTCTGGGTTCCTCTCTTCCCTGGGTTTGCCTCTCTCCGGGCTCAAGCTTGCTTCTCTCCGCAAGGCCAGCTGTAAACTATCAGGTGAACAGTTTGTCTCTTTTCCTGGGGCCTTCTCTCCTTCCTCACGACCCAGCGCCTCTGTGTACTTATTTCCCCCAGCTCCAGCATTAAAACTCCAAACTTTCTTCTCTGCAGTGTGGTTTCTCTGTGAGTCCCCACCCACCCACCAGGGCCCAATCAAAACCTTAATCGTTATTTAATCAAGTAAAAGTAAAACCTCTGAATCCAGTACATTCTACTATGCCCAGAGGAAAAGACCAGTTTACAAACATAATCCAATATTACTTTCTGGAATTCATCAATAATATCAAACTGCTACAGTCAGTAAGGGTAAAGAACTGAGAGTTCCAAAGAGAAGAAAATTTCTCTCTGAGTTCCCAACCTCCTAGCCTCCCCTATAGATTTCAGACTCAAAGCTTACATTAACTCGTCTGAAGTTCTAGCCTGCTGGCTTCCCCTAGGAAATTCAGACTCAAGACTTCAACATCACACATACTGGAATTTCCTTAGGGAATTTAGTCTGCCCTATAGAACTTGAACTTGTCAGCTGCACAACGACAGAAGCCAATTCTTTAAAATAAACCTCTTTGTATATATACACATATATATCTATCTTCTTGGTTCTGCTTCTCTGGAGAACCTTGATGAATACACCCCTTTAAGAATTTAAAAAAAAAAAAAAAGTAAAATAAATCTTAAAAAAAAAAAAAAAAAAAAAGCTTTAAATAAATAAATAATAAAAACACAGATACCCCCAACAAGGAGAAGAGGCTTATCCTCATATATTTGGGATTAAAATTCAGTCTCTGATTAGTTTTAGAAACTCCAAAAGAAGAAATTAACAAAGTTCAGGCAAACATGATCTCAGAACACAAAATTACAAAGCACACATGAAAACAAGCTATCATAGGTAAAAAATCAGCAGAAACAAGAAGAAGGACATAGTGATCCAAAAGTAAAAATCTGGGAATGACTACACTGGCAATGGGGTAGAACCCGCCCCCCCCCCCAAATTAATTTGAAGTAAAAATTAAACCAAAAAAAAAAAAAATGAGGGGAATAATTGATTATAAAATATAATGGAATTGTCTGAACGATGCCTGAAACTTAGTCAGATGTCCAAAACTGTCTGTCTTTCACAGAATGAAATTTATAAATCATGAGTTTTACAAAGGTTCAGGACTAAAAATGAACTGTTGGATTATTCTCTTCTTTACTGAAATAAAGAAAACTGTGACTTAATATAGTATTATAGAATGCCTCAGGAGATCTTGGACTTTCATTAGAATTACCTTATTCAGAAATGAAACAGCTATTCATTTTACAATTTTGAACAAGAATAGTTTTTAGAGAGAGCCTCTTAACTAGCTTCATGAAATTTGTATCTTGTTAGTACATGTTCATGTAAGTCAAGGTTTGGTTGAGGGTGTCCAAAAGAATCCCTTGTGAAAAAAAATTGAAGGGGGTATTGTCATTTTGTTATCCACCTGGACATCTGCTTATAAAATGGTCTTGCAAATCTGCTCCCATGGCAGTCTGAGCAGAGGAATGAGAACACGGAAAAAAAGACAGGAACAAGAAAAGGGAGGGTGATGGGAAGCGGCTGTGGCTTAATCAGTAGGGCTCCCGTTTACCATATGGGAGGCCCAGGGTTCGGTTCCCGGGGCCTCCTGGTGAAGGCAGGCCCGCCCGCACGGCATGGTTAGCTGACCCAGCAAGCACAAGCAGCAAGGGGGGGGATAAATGAATAAATAAATAAAAATCTTTAAAAAAAAAAAAAAAAGAAAGAAAAGAAAAGAAAAGGGAGGGTGAAGGATCAGCACTTGTGCCATGGCATGGCAATAACATAAGATTACCATATGGGTCTAGTGGAACCACAGAAAATAACTGGCTTGAGACATCTGACCAGTACAGCATCTAAGGAACCATTTGCCAGGAAAAAGGTCACCAGTAGGAAGCAGAAATCAAGAGAAGAGGTTGATGTGGAACCAAATACCCCACATCAGAGAACTGTTTGATGGGGAGCGCTGTAAGAAAGGCAGCGTCTGCCACCTGCCAAGAAGGCATCATCTGTCATCAGCATGTTCAGAAAAGTCACAAGAAGACTGCACAACAAGAAGTCTCACCCAGAGAAGACAAGAGGTGAGTGAGTTTTCCCTCGTGCCTTTTGCCACACTCTAGACAGAAGGTGGAAAAAGAGTAATAAGTCCGACCTGAGCTGGGAATGAGTTTTGAATCAGATATAAAATTAAAGTTTTAAACTGCAGTAGACTATTTTAATAAAAAAAAGTGACCAGAAAATTTAGGGGATCTGCCCAAGGTATCCTTAGGAGGTTGGAAAGTAGGATTTGGCACAGAATTTTTTGGGTTTATTTAATTTGTTTTGGTGGTTGTTATTTTACTAGAGAAGTTGCAAGTTTACAGAAAAATCATGCAGATAGTACAGAGTTCCCATATACTGCCCTCATACATGCAGTTTTCCTTAATAGTAACACTTTGTATTAGTGTGGTACGTTTGTTACAATTCGTGAAACAATATTATTAAAATTATACTATTAATGATTGTCCATAGTTTATATAAGGGATCACTGTGTTCTACAGTTGTATGTTTTTTTTTATTTTTATTCTGATAACTTATATTCAAATATTTCCCCTTTTAACCACATTCAAATATACAATTCAGGGGTGTGAATTACATTCACAGTGTTTTGCTCCCATCACCACCATCCATTACCAAAACTTTTCCATCACCCCAAACAGAAACCCTGTACCAATTAAGCATTACTTCCCTATTCCATACCCCCTCCCTGACCCCTGGTAACTTTTATTTTAGTTTCAAACTCTATGAATTTTCATATTCTAATTATTTCATATTTGTCCTTTTGTATCTGGCTTATTTCACTGAATATGATGTCTTCAAGCTTCAACCATATTGTAGCACGTGCTGGAAAGTCAAGGACACAATCAGTAGGCATCTCCTAGCCCTCACCCACCCCCTCCTTTTCCACTCTTGCTTGTCTGCGAGCAAGTGTTTGGTATGTTTCCATTTCTCAAGAGATGGCAGGCAGCCTGGGGGAGACATTAAATCTCAACAAGCCCCAGCTGCTTGCCAAGGCACAGGGGTTGCTTGATGAATGCTTTTTGCTCATGGTGGGCCTCCCTCCCCTCCTGGGGTTATAAAAGCCAAGCACTGTGGTAGCACTAGTGTCTCTCACCTCCTACGTGAAGCAGGGCATTTGGAACTGTTTACTCAAACGGGGGCACTTGGCCTCCCCAAGGGGCCGGCCACAATGAGATCTCTTCCCCATCTCTTTTGGACCCTCTGTGCTGTGTAAGTAATAAAGCACTCACTTGTGCAAAGTCCTTTTGAGCCTGAGCCTGTGTTCCCATGATGCACTGTATAGCAACTACCTCCACAGCATGTTTCAAAACTTCATTGCATTTTTTTTTTTCCTCCCCCCTCATTGTTTGAACTCACTGTCTGCTCATTGTGTGCTTTCTGTGTCTACTCATCTTTTTTTTTAAGGAGGCACTGGGAACCGAACCTGGGACCTCCCATGTGGAAGGGAGGTGCCCAATAACTTGAGCCACATCCGCTCCCTGCTTTGTTGTGTCTCTCACTCTGTTTCCTCATTGTGTCTCCTCATTCCGTCAGCTTGTTACAAAAGCTTGCTGTGCCATCCCGTCATGTCAGCTTGCTGTCCTGCTGGTCTTCTTTAGGAGGCACCAGGAACCAAACCTCCCATGTGGTAGGCAGGCACCCAACTGCTTGAGCCACATCCACTTCCCACTTCATTGCTTTTTAATGCCTGAATAATATCCCATTTTATGTATATACCCCATTTTGTTTAGCCATTCATCAGTTGATGGACACTTTGTTTGCCTCCATCTTTAGGCAATCGTGAATAATATGGCTTGATGTACAAATATCTTTCAATTCCCTGCTTTCAATTCTTTTAGGATTGACATGAGTTTGCCAGGTCATATGGACATATGGTAATTCTATACTTCTTAAGAAACTGCCAAGTTGTTTTCTACAGTGGCTGCACAATCCCACCAACAATGACAACTGTTCCTCATTTCTCCACATCCTCTCCAACACTTGTTATTTTCTGGGTTTTTTTTTTTTAAATAGTAGCCATTCTAATGAGTGTGAAATGGTACCTCATTGTGGTTTTGATTTGCATTTCCCTAATAGCTAAAAGATGTTGAGCATCTTTTCATATTTTTATTGGCCATTTGTATATCTTCTTTGGAGAAATGTCTATTAAAGTCTTTTTCCCACTTTATAATTGGGTTGTTTTTCTTTTTGTTCTTGAGTTGTAAGATTTCTTTATATATTCTGCATATTAAGCCCTTATTATATTTGTGGTTTACAAATATTTTCTCCAACTGTGTAGGTTGTCATTTTAATTTCATGATAAAGTCCTTTGCACAGAGAATTTTAATTTTAATGAAGTCTCATTAATCTATTTTTGTTGTTGTTGGCATGCGTTTGGTGTAAAGCCCAAGAAACCTTTGCCTAACACAGATCCTGAAGATGCTTCCCTGTGTTTTTTTTTTTTCTTGGAGTTTTATAGTTTGGGTTTTTATATTCTAGTTCTCTGATCCATTTTGAGTTAATTTTTGTATATAATATCAAGTAGGGGTCTACCTTCATTCTTATGGATAAGGCTGTTCTGTTTTCCTAGCATCATTCATTAAAGAGACTATTCTATCTCTGTTGTGTGGATGTGGAATCTTCAACAAAAATTAATTGGGGGGGGAGGTGGGAGGCGGCTGTGGCTCAATCAGTAGGGTTCCTGGTGAAGGCAAGCCCGCCCGCGTGGCGTGGTTAGCTGACCCAGCGAGCACAAGCAGCAAGGGGGGGATAAATGAATAAATAAATAAAATCTTTAAAAAAAAAAAAATTTAATTGGGGGGAAGCGGATGTGGCTCAATCGGTTGGGCTCCCATTTACCATATGGGAAGCACCGGGTTCGATTCCCAGGGCCTCCTGGTGAAGGCAAGCCGACCCGCGTGGCATCGTGAGCTAATGGCCCACGTGGCGCGGTAAGCTCTTGCAACAAAGGGAGACAAGCAGACATAGAAAAACGCACAGCAAATGGACACAGCGAGCACAAGCAGCAAGGGGGAGATAAATAAATAAATATTCTTTCTTTAAAAATTAATTGGCCATAGATGTGGGGTTTACTTAAACTTCAGTTTAATTCCACTGGTCTATATATCTGTCCTTGTGCCAGTACCATGCTGCTTTGATTACTGTAGCAGTGTAATAAGTTTTAAAATCAGGAATTGTGAGTCCTCCAACTGTGTTCTTCTTTTTCAAGGTGCTTTTGCCTGTTCAGGGCCCCTTACCCTTCCATATAAAGGTGATGATTGGCTTTTCCTTTTCTGAGAAGAAACCAGTTGGAATTTTGATTGGGATTGCATTGACTCTGTATTAGATAGTATTGACAGCTTAATAATATATACTCTTCCAATCCATGAACATGGAATGTCTTCCCATTTATTTAGGTTTTCTTTGACTTCTTCCAGCAATATTTGGTAGTTTCCCATGTACAACTCTATCCATCCTTGGCTAAATTTATTCCCAATATGATTCCTTTAGTTGCCATTGTAAGTGGAATTTTTTTATTTCCTCTTCAGATTGTTCATTACCAATGTATAGAAACACTAATAGTGTGTTTATGTTGATCTTGTATCCTGTCACTTTGCTGAATTCATTTATTAGCTCTAGAAGCTTTGCAATGGATTTTTCAAGATTTTCTATATATAGGATCATGTCATCTGCAAATAGGGAAAGTTTTACACATTCTTTTCCAATATGGATGCCTTTAATTTCTTTTTCTTGACTCGTGTTCTGGCTAGAACTTCCAGTACAATGCTGAATAACAGCAGTTGTAATGGGCATCCTTGTCTTGGTTCTGATCTTAGGGGAAAGCTGTCAGTCTTTCACAATGAGTATGATGTTAGCTGTGGGTTTTTCATAGATGCCCTTTATCTTGTTAAAGAAGTTTCCTTTTATTCCTAGTTTTTTAAGTGTTTTTATCAAGAAGAGGAACTCAATTTTGTCAAATGGCTTTTCTGCCTTAATTGAGGTGATCAATTTTTCCCCCTTCTTTCTATTAATGTAGTGTATTGCAATAATTGATTTTCTATGTTGAATCACCCTTGCATTCCTGGGATAAATCCCACTTGATATTTCATAGTATCTATGTTCAGCAGCCTGGCAAACTAAAACAGTGTGTTTCTAGGAATTTGTCCATTTCATCAAAGTTATATATTTAGTTGGTGCACAAGTGTTCATAGTATCCTCTTAAAATCCTTTTTATTTCTGCAGGATTGGTAGTAATGTCCCCTCTCTGAGTTCCAATTTTAGTTATTCGCATACTGTATTAGCCAAATGGGTGCTGATGCAAAGTACCAGAAATCTGTTGGCTTTTATAAAGGGTATTTATTTGGGGTAAAAGCTTACAGTTGCAAGGCCCTAAATAGTCCAACTCAAGGTTACTTCCTTACCAAACTCTGTTGCCATATGTTGAGGCAAGATGGCGAGTGACGTCTGTGAGGTTTCAGCCTTCCTCTTTCCTCTTAAGGCTGCTGGGTCCAGCTTCTTCTGATCTCAGCTGCAGGCTGGCATAAGGCTCTTCTCTCTTCCCAGGGCTCATTTCTTTCCAGGCTCAGCTGCTCTGGTCTCTTCACAAGGTCAGCTGTAAACTATCAGGCTCATCTCTCTTCCCAGGGCCTCTGCTGTGTCTACGGAGCTGTCTCTCTCCCTCTGTGTATCTGTCTTCTTGATTGAGCATCCATTTATATAGCCCACCAAGAGGACAGGGACTCAACCCTGCGTGCTCTAACAAAATCAAAGCCCTAATCTTGATTTAATCAAGTAAACATAAAGCCTTTGGATTTAAATCAGCCAAAGGGTATCATGCACAGAGGAACAGATCTGTTTACAAACCTAATCAATATCTCTTTTTTGGAATTCGTAAATAATATCAAACTGCTACACATACTTCCTCTATTTTTCTTTGTCGGTCTAGCTAAAGGTTTGTTGGTTTTATTGATATTTTCAAAGAACCAACTTTGTTTTAGTGTTGTTGTTGTTTTTTTAATCCTCTATTTCATTAATTTCTGGCCTAATCATTATTTCCTTCCTTCTGCTCACTTTGGGTTTAGTTTGCTCTTCTTTTTTCTGGTTCCTCCAATTATGAGGCTAGGCCTATGACTTGCTATCTTCTTTTTTAATGTAAGCATGTAGAGCTGTATATTTCCTTCTCAGCATTGCTTTTGCTGAATCCCATAAGTTTTGGTATGTTGTGTTTTTGTTTTAATTTGCCTCAGGATATTTTGTAATTTCCCTTGTGATTTCTTCCTTGACTGACTGGTTGTTTAAAAGTACACTATTTACTTTCCACATATTAGTGGATTTTCCAGTTCTCTCTCTGTCATTGACTTCTAGTTTCATTCCATTTTGATTGGAGAAGATACATTGTATGATTTCAATATTTTTAAATTTATTAAGACTTGTTTTATGAACTAAAAATATGGTCTATCCTGGAGAATGTATCATGTGCACTATAAAAGAATGTATATTCTGCTATTGTTGTTAGGTGAAGTGGTCTATATATCTCTGTTAGGTCAGATCTATAGTGTCATTCAAGTCTTCTGTTTCCTTATTGATCATCTGTTGAGATGTTCTATCCATTATTGAAAGTGGTGTAATAAAATCTCCTATTATTAATGTAGAGCCATTTATTTCTCCCTTGAAATCTGTCAGTATTTGCTTCATATATTTTGGGGCTCTACTGTTAGGTGCATATATATTTATCATTGTTATGTATTCTTGTTGAATTGATCCCTTTTTCAGTATATAGTTTCCTTCTTTGACTTGAAGTCTATTATCTCATCTTATAGCTACCATAGCTCTCTTCTAGTTACTATTTGCATGAAATATTTTTTTCCATCCTTTCACTTTGAACGTACTTATGTCTTTGAATTTAACGTGAGTTAACAGCATATAGGTGGGTCGTGCTTTTTTTATCCATTCTGCCAATCTCTGCCTTTCGCCTGGAATATTTGATCCATTTACATTTAAAGTACTATTGATATTGCAAAACTTTCTTCTTCCATTTTGCTATTTAGTCTTTGTATGTCTTATACCTTTTTTGTCCCTCAATCCTTTCATCCATGCTTATTTTCATAGTTATTTGATTTTTTTTTTTATACCATATTAGGTCCCTTCTCATTTCTATCTGGAAATATTTTTTATATATTTTCCTGTATTTACTGTGGTGTTAAAATTTGACATCCTAAATACGTCACGATTAATCAGATTTGGTTTGATACCAACTTGACTTCAATAGCATACACACACACTTTTTCTATAACCCTTCATCCCCCCACCTTTTTTTTTTACTTGTTACCAGCTATACCTTTATACATTGTATGTCCAAAACCATAGATTTATCATGACTTTTTATGCATTTGCATTTTAGTACCTATAGGAAGTAAGAAGTAGTGTTACATACCAAAAAATACAATACAATAGTACTGGCATTTATAACTACCTGTATTAGTCAGCCTAAGGGGTGCTAATGTGAAATACCAAAAATGGGTTGGTCTTTATATAGAGTATTTATTTGGGGTAGAAGTCCACAGATACGAGGCCATAAAGCGTTAAGTTTCTCTCACCACAGTCCATTGCCACGTGTTAGAGCAAGACAGCTGCTGGCGTTTGCCAGAGTTCGGGCTTCTGGGGTTCCTCTCTTCCTGGGGCTGCGTTTCTCTCCGGGCTTAGCTCCTGTTTCCTCCACAAGGTCAGCTGTAGACGATCAGGCGAATGGCTTGCTTCTCTTCTCCTGGGGCCTTCTTTCCAACATCAAAACTGCTTCTCAAAAGACTGCTTCAACTCTGTTCTTGCCATGCCTTTTATATTTGATTCTCCACCCACCAAGGGGTGGGGCTCAATGCCCTACTGATGTGGCCCAGTCAACGCCCTAATCATAACTTAATCATGCCCAGATTAACAGATCAGTTTACAAGCATGATCCAATTATATTTTTGGAATTCACAATTACATCAAACTGCCCAATGGCCACACTACCCATATGGTTACCTTTACGAGTGGTCTTTAATTTTTGTATGCTTCTTCAATCCACTATCTAGTGTCCTTTCCTTTCAGTCTGAAGAATTCTATTTAGCATTGCTTGTAGGGAAGGTCTAGTGGTGATGAAGCACTCAGTTTTTGTTTCTCCTGTAATGTCTTTCTCTCTACCTCATTTTTGAAAGAGAGTCTTGCCAGACTTAAAATTCCTGGTTGGCTATTGTTTTCTTTCAGCATTTTAAATATTTTGTTCCACTGCCTTCTTGCCTCCATGGTTTCTGGCAAGAAATTGCACTTTACCTTTTTGGGGCTCCGTCATACATAATATATTGCTTTTCTCACAGTGTTCAGAACTCTCCTCTTGTCCTTGATATTCAAGGATATATATGCATGTTTCTTTTCTAGTTTTTCTTGTTTGCGGTTCATTGGACCTCTTGAATGTGTACATTCATGTCTTTTGTTAAATATAAGTTTTCTGACATTATTTATTTGAATAGTTTTCTGCCTCTTCCTCTCTTCTCCCTCAAGGACAACAAAATATGTATATTGGTATGCTTGTTGGTGTCCCACAGGTCAATTAGACTCTATTCACTCTTTTTCATTCTTTACTCTTTCAGTTCTTCAGCCTGAATCATTTCTATTGTCTTATCTTCTAGTTCACTGATTGTTTCTTCTGCCAGCTCTAATCTACTGTTGAAACCCTCTAGGGAATTTTGTATTTCAGTTACTGTGGTCTTCAAGCCCAGTATTTCTGTTTGGTTCCTTTTGAAAATTTATATCTCTTTGTTGAGATTTTCATATTGTTCGCTATTTTCCTGACATCCTTTAGTTCTTTTTCCATGTTTTTAAAATCTCTTTGAGCATATTTATGGTCATTTTTTAAAAATCATTGTCTGATACAGGCCATTATATATCTTGCCATAACCTACAGAATTGGGTGGGAAAGAGTGTAAACTACAATGTAAACTATAATCCACACTTATTGGCAATGCTCCAATATGTATTCATCAATTTTAACAAATGTACCACACTAATGTAGGATGCTGTTAATGTGGGAAAGTGTGGGAGGGGTAGGGAGTGGGACATATGGGAATCCCCTACATTTTTTATGTAACATTTATGTAACCTAAGTATCTTTTAAAAAATAAATAAATAAATTTTAAAAGTCATTGTCTGGTATGTCCAAAATCTGGTATTCTTCATTGATGGTTTCTGAAGTTTTACCTTGTTCCTTTGGATGGGCCAGCATTTCTTGCTTGCTTGTCTTGTAGTCTTTTTCTGTGCAGTATACATTTTAATATTCTAATGTGTTAACTCTGGGATTTAGTCCCTGAGCTGTCTTTCCTTAAGTTTGTATCTAGCTAGTGATATGACAGAAATTTCCTTGAGTTCCAGAAGCTAACAAAAACAAACACCTTTCACAGTGTTTTTTGCAAATTGGCTCTAAACTGGCTGGTGCTATCCTTCAGGGTTTAGCCTTCCTATCAAGATCAGCTTGAGGCAAAAGTGCAGGGACCTCTCCATCTTTACTGAGCTGGCATCTTGTCCAGAACTTGCACAAGCTCATGGCCTTGGGAATTCCCTCATCTACAGGAAGCCAAATAACTCCTCTGCTCTCTCTGAAGTAGACATTTCCCCTATCCCATGTTTTTCTATTTTGTGTCTTAAAGCTGGTAATCTTTTGCCCCACACCACTTGATTTAATTATTTATTACACTATTTTAACTGTCCAAAGGCTGCTTCTACCTGCAGGGCAAGTCCTGGGAGTGGACAGCCAGAGAAGAGTGTCCTGGTTCAGTCTTATAGGTTGCCACCCAATAGAGTGGCATCAACACAGTGGCACCCCAGTTTGTGCATAGGGGTTACTCTCCTCTCTCCAGAACAGGCTAGGAGTGCAGCCAGCTCTGCACTGCACCAGAGAGGGGTGGAGGTAGGGCAGGCAATGGAGCCATGAGCTTTTCTTACCCTTTTTTTTTTTAAGCTGCTCCACTTTCTTCCTGAGTTCAGCTGTAAACTATTGGTCATATGGCTCATTTCTCCCTGGGCCTCAGCTCTTTGAGCCTCTCAAGGGTTTCCGTCCTTGCAGCTCAGTTGTGGGCAAACCCTTTCTCTCACATGACAGAATCAAATATGGCAGCTTCCTTTATCTGTTTCTGTGTCTCTCTGTGTGTCTCCATTTATATCAGACCCAGAGAGAGAGAAGGTGAAGACCCAAGCTGGCTCATGCCTCACTGATGTAGTCCAATCAAAAGCCTTAAAGCAACCATATCACATAATCTAATCAAAGGACTCTCAACTGAATATAATGCAATCAAAGGGTATCACACCCACAAGAATAGATTGGTTTAAAAATATAATCTTGGGGGGCGGATATGGCTCAAATGGTTGGTCCACCTGCCATATGGAGGGACCTGGGTTTGATCCCTGGGATCTCCCAGTAAAATAAAAATGTAGATGTGCAGGCGGGCCAGGCCCTGCCAAACCATGCAGCAAGATGATGACATAGCAGGAGAGAGACACAGGGGAGAGCCAAGATGAGATGCACCAAAAACCAGGAACTGAGGTGGCGCAGGTGGCAGAACACTTCTCTCCCACACCAGAGTTCCCCAGGATTGAATCCCAGTGAAGACTGGAGGATAAGGATGAGAAGAGAGGGCAAGAAACAGACACAGAGAATCGCCCAGCAAATGGACACAGATAGCAAGTGCGGGGAGGGGGGGAGGTTAAGTTGGATAACGTAAATAAATAAATAAATCTTTTTTTAAAAAACCATAATCTTTCTCTTTTTGAGGTTCATAAAATAATCTCAAATTGCCACAACAACCCAACAATTACTTCAACTAAAAAGCCACAAGATTACCCAGGTTATCACATTTACATTAGTCTGTCCAGAAAAGAAAAACAATACTTTTCTCACATGATGATCATATTCACAAAGGTCATGATTATCTTCAGACACCAGCATGGCAAATAATCAGGGATAAAATGGTTTATGGGAAATATTCAAGGTTTTACTATTTAAAGGACCAAAACATTCAGGGTGACCTTGTTATTTTTGACTTATGTTAGTGTTACATGTTTTTCTCTGACTGTTTATGGAATGTGAAGTGCTTAATCATACTGGAAGCAGGCCAAAGTGTCACTTTTTGCTTCTACATAATCAAAGTAGAATTTGGGGACAATAAATCTGGCATGGCTTGTTGGGATGAGCAGAGACAAGGCAACCAAAAGGCTAAAGGTCTGAGCTGCATGTCTTTTCCAGCTTTACCACTGTGAAAGCAAAGAGAACAACTGACCTGCTCAGTTCCATATATATAATATAGCTAGGCCACAGAACAGAATTATTATTAATGCTTTGGCCCTGGTTTTACAGCCTTTCTGATTAGCCTTCTGAACTATTTTACTTCTCATTCAATAAGAGAGTTAATTCAAGAGTGAGTACATTTTGGAGTTACTATGAACAAGATAAATGATATAAGCCTCACCAGAAGCACCTATAATTCAACTCTTCTTAATTAAGCAATGCTAATCTAAAGAGAAATCACCTTGCAAGATCCTTGATTCTTCCCCTGGATAATCAGCTCTATGGTCAATGCATATTTCTCTCTCTTTTTTTTTTTCCTTCTGTATTTTGCTTTTATTACTAATTCCTAAACTTATAATTTACTTTTCATTTTATTACATTTTTGGGTTTTCCCCCTTGAACCTTGAATGTGCAATTGGTATCCCAATATTACCTATTTATTCTGGCCACAGAAGGAGCAATGTAAAGTAATAAATATGCCTCAGTGGTATCATACTGATTCAGACATTAAGAGAATTCCATTATTTCTGCTCCCTGACTCCATCTGTTTCCATGCTGATGGAAAGAAGTGCTTTCTAAAATCTCCACCATGTTAATTTGGTCTTTACTGCACAAAAGACTGCCTGCTGTTCAGTAATTACTAAACATAAAGTATATATGCTATTTCTCCATATAAATCATAAGCTGATTTATGAGGCAGAGAATTATTTCCATATATGTTATCCAAAGATGTAAAAGTCAAATCTTCCCAGGTCTTCATTTGTGTCATGCAATGATTTTTTTTAACAGGACTTTGAATGGGTCTTTTTCTGTTATTCTGATATTGTAATTCATTTGGTCACCCTTTGTTCTAGTCAAACACACAAGGGGGGACTTCTGCCAAAATATACACACAGCTCCATAACTATAGTCTGTGAGTATATGTGTAAAACTGCTTTAGAACAGCAAGGGTGGGTGGTGGAGGTAGGAAGGGAAGAAAGGAGGTTAAATTATAATTTTTTTTTTACATTTAAGTAAAAATTTATTCATAATAATTTTGATACCATTTCATTATTTCAAATAGTCCTTTCTTAAATTAAGATGGAAAATGAGCTAAATATTGATTTATTTATTTTTATGAGAAGTGGTGGTGTTTTAGTTTACAAAAGGGCTCCTGTTGCAAAGTATCAGAATTGGGTTGGCTTTTATAACAGGGATTTGTTTAGGGTAAAAGTTTACAGTTCTGAGGTTGTGAAATGTCCAAATCAAGGCATCTGCAGAGATGCTTTCTTACCAAAGGCAGCTACTGATGATACTGGTGTGTTGCCATGTGGTGAATCAAAATGGCGGCTGAACTCTGCTGAGGTCCCTGCCTTCGCCTCCAGAATCTACAGTCTCCCGGAGCTCAGCTGTGGGAAACCAGGCAAAAGGCTTATCTCTCAGTCTCAGCTGCTCCACTTTCTTCCCAAGTTCAGGTGTGAGCTATCAGGCATATGTCTTCAGCCTGGGCTCATCTCCTCAACCTTGAGCTGCTCCATGGGCCCAGCCTCTTGGGGGTTTCGTGCTTAAGCTTTGGCTGCTAGTGATCCTTGAGTCCTCTCACATGCAAGGTCAAAAACGGCAGAGCTCCCTTTTCCTATGTGTGTGTCTGTCTCTCTCTGTGCTTCCATTTATGTCAGACCCAGCAAGAGGATGGAGACTCAACCTGAGTCAAGCCTCACTGTCAAAGTCCAGTCGAAAAGGCCTCACATCCACAGGAATAGATTAGTTAAAAAGCATAATGATTTTCTGGGATTCACAAAATTAAAACTGTCAGAGGCAGGTTTAGGGAGAAGACATACAGAAAGTACAGGTATCCATATACTCCCCTCACACACATAGTGCTCCTTATTATTAACATTTTACATTAATGTGGTACCACATTTTACATCAACGGTGGTTACCATTGCTGAAACAATATTATTATAATTATACTATTAACTGTAGTCCATAGTTTACAATAGGGTTCACTGTTTGTGTTTTGAAATTTTTATCCTGGCAACATATAACATATAATTTCAGGCAACAACCTGAAATTTCCTATTTTAACCATTTCCAAATATGCGATTCAATAATGTTATAAATTATAGCTGATCTGGACTTTGGAGTAAAAAGACTATCAAAATGCTCCGAATACAATTATATATTTGGTTTTTTTCTTTTATGAAATAAGTTTTTTCTATCCTTTGAAATGATAATAAACATGGTTATATCACAAATAATAGCTAAGCAGGATTGAAAATACTTCAAAGATGTTTTTGCTCATTGACACCTTCATAATTTAATGAAAAACTGAATTATAAGTTAATATAATGTACATTGAAATACAAATAATATATTCCTTTTAAGAGTAACTCTTGCAAGCAAAGCTTGGCCTTGGAATCTTTTTTTTTTTCCTTTGAGCAGCCAAAAAAATCAGTTTATCTGAAGAAATTTCATAATGCAAACATAATCAAACTGTACTTTTTACAATCAAATTCTATTTGTAAATAGTTGAAAGTGACTAACTTGCATCTTAGCACGCAAGTAGTTAGAACAAGAATTTATGGCAAATTCTGTATTAAAATATTTGTACTTGTTTAATCTCTCTTCTGTGACTAAGCAAGTATTATAATGCCATTTTGGGGGAGCGAGAGAGAAAATAAATTTTACAAATGGTCAAACTCATTATTTTTGCAGGAACATTTAAATTTTTTTCTTTATACAAGACTAAGAAAGACTGAGGAACTGTTCTCAATTAAAGGATACTAAAGAGACATTACAATTGAACACAATGTATGAGCCTATATTAGATCTTGAACCAAGAAAAGAATACCCATAAAGGACATTACTGGGAAGTAGATAAAATCTGAATATGGACTATGTATTAAAAAATCAAATTGTATCATTATTAAATTTCCTGACTTTGATCATTGTACCATGATATAAGAGAATATCCTGGATCCTAGGAAATACACATTGTTTTCTTAGGGAAAAGGGGGCAGAGGGGAGCAGATGTGGCTCAAGCAGTTCAGTGCCCACCTCACACTTGGGAGGTCCTGGGTTCGGTTCCCCATGCCACCTGAAAAAAAGCAAAGAAACAAACAACAAGCAAAACAAATGAAAAAACCAACTCATGGAAGCCAACGTGGCTTAGTGGTTAGTGTCAGCTTCCCACATACGAGGTCCCAGTTTCAATCCCCGGCCCCTGGTACCACACAAAATAATAAAATAAAGGGGAGATGGGAAGCAGATGTGGCTCAAGCAGTTGGACATCTGCCTACTACATGGGAAGTCCCGGGTTCGGTTCCCAGTGCCTCCTAAAGAAAATGAGCAAGACAGTGAGCTTGGGAATCTCTTCTCCAGAAAAATAGCTGGAGGACAGGCTAGAACAGCCCTGAAAAAGATCTTCTAGGGTTTAGGACAGCAGGTGAACGCTGCACACCACTCAGAGGAGAGACAGACAAAAGAGGGAAATCACAACGACAGAACTGTGAGTTGGAACCAGCAGCAGCTACTGCTGCTGGCACCCTCCCCCACACTCTTTAGAATTCTCGGGCCTCAGGGCCTGAAACTACAGATAAAGGGGGCTCCAGGGATCTACAACTCCAGGAAAGGGGAGAGAGAGGGACAAAGCCTAAGGGTGACTCAGGTTCTGACCTGCAAATTTGGGCTGTGGAGCCCCATGGATCCCTCCACACAGTGGTTTGCCCTGGGAGCCTATGAAGGACCGGAAATATCTGACCCTCGCAATCTCCCTCTCTTCTTGCCTGGTCTAATTGTTGAGGACTCCACAGGAGAGGGGAGAGAAAGCCTGGGGCTGACTCGGCTTTTGAGTCGCAGGTTTGGTCTGCTGTGTCCCGAGAGCTCTTCCAGGCCGGGTGGGGCTGCGCCATTGTTTGCCTTGGAGCCTGCAAGGGGCTAAAGATATACAAACTTCCCAGTCTCCTCCTCTACTAACAGGGACTGATTGTTGAGGACTCAGAGGGGAGTGGAAATATTTTCTAGCTGGGAAAAGAGAGGGGGCTGCCAGAGAACACTGGAGAACTGTCTCAGAAAGTTTGAATTACAAGGCTCTTGCCTGCAGACAGGAAGCTCTATCACATTGATCTGGTCTATGTCACAACAAATACACTCCACCAGGCATTGAACTGAGAGTTGCCAAAGAGCGCCATCTCCTGATAGACCAAGGAAGTGCACATAAGAAAATTAAAAATAAGTAGGACAGGCTTTTCCTGGCCTCTACAGTCTCCCTGCCCAAGGCCCTAGGAAGTGACTCTACAACCAATTACTGGGTCCAGTGCCCAGTTTTGAGCAACCAGCAGAACAATCCTAACAATCCAGGTCGAGCCAAAAACCAAAGAGCTGTGGTAACTCATAGCCTCCTGCCACTAAATCCCTATAAAAGGGAAAGAGATTGAGCATCTGAGTAAACTACATCCCAACCAGATGCCTAAACACCAGCAAAAAATCACGAGCCATACTAAGAAAATAGAAGACATGGCCCAAGAAAAAGAATACATCAAAATCCCAGAAGTGATGCAGAATTTGAGAGAACTAATCAGTGAGATGAGCACAAATTTCCAAATCAAATTAATGAGTTGAAAGATTATATAGTTAAAGAGATAAATGACATCAAGAAGACATTAAGGGAAAGAAAAAAGAATTTGAAATCCTGAACATAAAAGTAACGGAGTTCATGGGAATGAAAGACACAATAGGTGAGGTCAAAAACACATTTGAGGCATACAACAGCAGACTCGAAATGACAGAAGAAAGAAAAAGTGATATCGAAGACAGAGCAACTAAAATTGAAGAGAGAAAAGAACAGAGAGAGAAAAGAATGGGAAAAATTGAGCAGGGGCTCAGAGAGTTGAATGACAACACAAAACACAACAACATACATGTCATGGGAGTTCCAGAAGGGGAAGAGAAGGAAAAAGAGGCAGAAAGAGTATTGGAGTAAATAATAGCTGAAAATTTCCCAACTCTCATGAAAGAAATGAACTTACATGTCCAAGAAGCACATTGTACTCCAGTCAGAATAAATCCAAACAGACCTAGGCCAAGACACATACTACTCAGAATGTCAATATCAAAGATAGAGAGAAAATTCTCAGAGCAGCAAGAGAGAAGCAAACAATCATGTACAAGGGACATCCAGTAAGACTTAATGCAGATTTCTCTTTAGAAACCATGGAGGCGAGAAGACAGTGGTATGATACAATTAGGAAACTGAAAGAGAAAAACTGCCAGCTGAGAATTCTTTATCCAGCAAAACTGTCCTTCAAATATGAAGGTGAGTATAAAATATTCACAAACAAACAGAAACTAATAAAGTTTGCAAAAAAGAATCCACCTTTGCAGGAAATATTAAAGGAAGCCTTAGAACCTGAAAGAAAAGGACAGGAGAGAGAGGCTTGGAGGAGAATATACGAGAAAGAATAGCAGAAAGGATAACCAAAAGAGTAAAAAGAGACATAAAAACAAGATGACATATGAAAGCCAAAGAATAAAATGGAGGAAGTAAATAGTACATTTACAGTAATATCATTGAATGTGAATAGATTAAACTCCCCAATCAAAAGATACAGGCTGATAGAATGGATAAAAAAACATGAGCCATCCATATACTGCTTACAAGAAACTCACCTCAGACCCAGGGATACAAACCGGCTGAAAGTGAAAGGTTGGAAAAAAGATACTCCATGTGAATAATAACCAGAAAAGAGCAGGATAGCTATATTAATATCAGACAAAACAGACTTTAAATGCAAAAAAGTTATAAGAGATACAGAAGGCCATTTATATTAATTAAAGGGTTGATCCTCCAGGAAGATGTAACACGCATAAATATCTACATACCTAACCAGGGTGCCCCAAAATATATGAGACAAACTCTGGAAAAACTGAAGGGAGAAACATACATTTCTACAATAATTGTTGGAGACTTCAATACCCCACTCACATAATTATATAGAACAACTAGACAGAAGATCAACAAGGAAACAGAGACCTTAAACAATATGATAAACAAGTTAGTCCTAATAGACATATACAGAACACTGCATCAAAACTCAATGGGGGGAAGCAGCTGTGGCTCAATCAGTAGGGCTCCCGTTTACCATATGGGAGGCCCTGGGTTCGGTTCCCGGGGCCTCCTGGTGAAGGCAAGCCCGCCCACACGGCGTGGTTAGCTGACCCAGCGAGCACAAGCAGCAAGGGGGGGATAAATGAATAAATAAATAAAATCTTAAAAAAAAAAAAAAAAAAAACTCAATGGGTTATACGTTCTTCTCAAGTGCCCATGGATCTTTCTCCAGGATAGACCACATGTTCGGTCACAATTCAGCTCTCAACAAATATAAAAAGACTGAAATTATACAAAACACCTTCTCAGATCATAATGGAATGAAACTAGAAATCCATAACAGACAGGAAAAAAGTAAATTCGCATATGTGTGGAGACTGAACAACATACTCCTAAATAATCGGTGGGTCAAAGAAGAAATTGCAAGTGAAATCAGTAAATATATTGAGACAAATGAAAATGAGAACGCAACATATCAAAACTTATGGGATTCAGTGAAGGCAGCCTTGAGAGGGAAATTTAGAGCCCTAAATGCCTGTATTAAAAAACAAGAAAGAGCTAAACTCAAAGATTTAACTAAACAGCTAGAGAAACTAGAAAAAAACAGCAAACCAATCCCAAAGCAAGCAGAAGGAAAGAAATAATAAAGATTAGAGCAGAAATAAATGAAATTGAGAACAGAAAAACAATAGAGAAAATCAACAAAACCAAAAGCTGGTTCTTTGAGAAGATCAATAAAATTGACAAAACCCTAGCTAGACTAACAAAGAAAAAAAGAGAGAAGATGCAAATAAATACAATCAGAAATGAAAGGGGGTGGGGGAGTTACAAATAACCTCACAAAAATAAAAGAATCATAAGAGGATATTATGAGAAACTATATGCCAACAAACTAGACAACCTAGATGAAATGGACAAATTTCTAGAAATGCACAACCAACCTACACTGACACTACAAGAAATACAAGAGCTTAACAAACCAATCACAATTAAGGGGATTGAATCTATCATCAAAAATCTCCCAGCAAAGAAAAGTCCAGGACCAGATGGCTTCACAGGTGAATTCTACCAAGCATTTCAAAAAGAACTAACACCAATCCTGTTTAAACTCTTCCAAAATATTGAAGAGTAGGGAAAATTACCCAACGCATTTTATGAAGCCAACATCACCCTAATACCAAAGCCAGATAAAGATTCTACAAGAAAAAAAAATTACAGACCAATTTCTCTAATGAACATAGATGCAAAAATTCTCAACAAAATACTTGCAAATCGAATCCAACGGCATATCCAAAGACTTATATATCACGACCAAGTGTGATTTATTCCTGGTATGTAAGGCTGGTTCAACATAGGAAAATCAATCTATGTAATACACATTAACAAATTGAAGGAAAAAAACCACATGATCATCTAAATAGATGCAGAAAAGGCATTCGACAAAATCCAGCATCCTTTTTTGATAAGAACACTTCAAAAGATAGGAATAAGAGGAAAATTCCTCAATATGATAAAAGGCATATATGAAAAACCCTCAGCCAACATCATACTTAATGGGAAAGGTTGAAAGCTTTCCCTCTAAGATTGGGAACAAGACAAGGATGCCCACTGTCACCATTGTTATTCAACATTGTACTAGAAGTTCTAGCTAGGGCAATTAGACAAGAAAAAAAATTAAAGGCATCAAAATAGGAAGAGAGGAAGTAAAACTCTCACTGTTTGTGGATGACATGATCCCGTACTTAGAAAATCCTGAAGTATCCATGACAAAGCTACTTGAACTAATAAATGAGTTCAGCAAAGTGGCAGGATACAAGATCAACACGCAAAAATTAGTAATGTTTTTGTACATTAGTACTGAACAACCTGAGATGGAAATCAGGGGGGAAATTCCATTTTCAATAGAAACAAAAAGACTCAAATACCTGGGAGTTAATTTAACCAAAGAAGTACAGGACCTATATGCAGAAAACTACAAAACAATGCTAAAAGAAATTTTAAAAGACCTAAACAAATGGAAAGACATTCCGTGTTCATGGATTGGAAGAATAAATATCGTGAAGATGTCAATCCTGCCCAAACTGATTTATAGATTCAATGCAATACCAATCAAAATCCCAACAGCTTACTTTGCAGAATTAGAGAAGGCAATTACCAAATTCATCTGGAAGGGTAAGTGCACCCGAATAGCCAAAAGCATTCTAAAAAAGAAGAGCAACATGGGAGGAATTTCACTGCCTAACCTTGAAACATATTACAAAGCTACAGTGGTCAAAACAGCATGGTACTGGCATAAAGATAGACACATCGATCAGTGGAATAGAATTGGGAACCCAGAAATATACCCTCACTATACAGTCAACTGGTTTTTGACAAATCTACCAAGCCCACGCTAATGAGAAAAAAAAGTCTCTTCAACAAATGGTGTTGGGAGAACTGGATATCTATAAGCAAAAGAATGAAAGAGGACCCCTATCTCACCCCCTATACAAGAATCAACTCAAAATGGATCAAAGCTCTAAATATAAAAGCCAGGATCGTTAAACTACTAGAAGAAAATGTAGGGAAACATCTTCAAGATCTTGTAGTAGGTGGTGGTTTCTTGGACCTTATATCCAAAGCACGTGCAACAAAAGAAAATATAGATAAATGGGACCTCCTCAAAATTAAACACTTGTGCACCTCACAGGACTTTGTCAGAAGTGTAAAAAGGCAGCCAACTCAATGGGAAAAAATATTTGGAAATCACATATCTGATAAGGGTTTAATATCCAGGATATATAAAGAGATGTTACAACTCAACAATAAAAAGACAAACGACCCAATTAAAAAATGGGCCAAAGACTTGAATAGACATTTCACCAAAGAAGAAATACAAATGGCAAAAAAACACATGAAGAAATGCTCAACATCACTCATGATTAGGGAAATGTAAATCAAAACTACAATGAGATATCATTTCACACCTATCAGAATGGCCACTATTAAAAAGACAGAGAACTACAAGTGTTGGAGAGGATATGGAGAGATAGGAACACTTACTTATTCACTGTTGGTGGGAATGCAGAATGGTACAGTCACTGTGCAGGACTATTTGGCAATTCCTAAAGAAGTTGAATATAGACTTGCCACATGACCTGGCAATACCACTACTGGATATATACCCAGAAGAACTGAGAGCAGTGACACGAACAGACATCTGCACACCGATGTTCATAGCCACATTATTCACCATTGCCAAAAGTTGGAAACAGCCCCGGTGTCCATCAACAGACAAATGGATAAACAAACTGTGGTCTATTCACATGATGGAATATTATGCAGCTGTAAGAAGAAATGACGTCATAAAGCATATGACAAAATGGATGAACCTGGAGGACATTATGTGAGCGAAGCAAGCCAGACACAAAAGGACAAATACTGTAGGAATGTGTTACTATGAACCAAATATATTGTGTAACATATTGTTTGATTCAAAAAAATTTATATGTATCCATTACATTTAATTGAGAAATGTATATATTTACCATCTGTGTTTACTTTTTAGGTTTTAATTGTTTATATTTTCAATTATTAAATGTACAAAATAAAGTGAAAAAAAAGAAACAATGAAAGGAAAAAAAAAAGACAGAGAGCTGATGCAACAGGCTGGTGCAGTGAGCTGACACAATGAAGATGACACAATAAAGAGACACAGTGAGGAAACACAATGCGAGACACAACAAGCAGGGAATGGAAGTGTCTCAAGTCACTGGGCACCTCCCTCCCACATGGGAGGTCCTGGGTTTGGTTCCTGGTGCCTCCTAAAAAGAATATGAGCACACAACGAACAAACACAGAGAGAAGACAGCAAGCACAAACAACAGGGGTGGGGGGGAATAAATAAAATAAATATTTTTTAAAAAATAAATAAAGGGGGGAGCAGAATATGTCCAACCTACCCTCAAATGGATCCAGGAAAGAAAAAAAAAACAATATAAAAGAAAGAATGATAAGGCAAATGGGGCAAAATGCAAAGAACTGGTGAATCAGAGTAAAGGGTATACATAGGGTTCCCTTACACCATGCGTGTAACTATACTAGAAGTTTGGGATTACATCAAAATGAAAAACTACTTAAAATTCATGTTAACAGATTCTTTATAAACGCATATAATGGCTTGCTCAGGGCTTGTCTTCTTAAGAGCACCTGTGTCTGTCATTTTGTGCTGGTTTCTCTTCTCCCACTTGCCCCTCCAGACCTATTCTCCACCTTCCACACCTAGTTCCAGCTCCTGGAGGCCCATCTCTAAAGACTCCATCAACAGGCTCCCTGTGCTCCGGGCCCCAGCTGAGTTTGCCCAGTGGGAGGTGCTCTCTGAGCTCTGGTAACCTCCACTTCCTCTTGCATCTTTAGGCTTAGAATTGGTACTAGGCCCCCACTATGAGCCTTGGAGTGTTACACCATCCTTAGTTGTCTTCCCTAAGCCTTAACCACACTTTTGTAAATAGTTTATTCACCTCTCCTCAGATACTCAATTTAAGTGTACTAGTGGTTTCCTCCTGTGACCCTGATTGACACATTCCTTTTCTTTCACAGTTTCTTATTAAACAAAGCCCAGCTTCTGTTATGATTTCTAAACAAGCCTAAATTTTAAAATTAGGTTCCTAATTTTTCTGCTTCCACACAGCTAAATTCTTTTAATTTCTGAGGTACATGCTTTCTTCTTCAGCTGCTGATAATGTCAATTAATATGTTTCAAAGTGGCCTAACTCCACAGTTCCTCCCCAAAACGGGTCACCACTGTTGCCAGTGAGCCCTGTCAGACATACCCTAGGACTTTATCTGATATTAGTGCCATCACAATTTAGTTCGATATTCTAAACACTAGAGAGTCAAAGATGGCAAAAGCATAGCCCATGCTTTCTAATTGCTCCCAATCCAAAGGAGAAAACAAAAATGTAACCAAATACTATTTTTTTAAAAATACATTGTGATACCCTCAGGCATAACCTGAAATACCAAGATATTTCTTCCTTCTGCACAAACTCCCCGCCCCAAAACACACACAGCAAGTTCATAATTTGGAAATCAATCCCTCCTAAGTGTCCAGCTATATTCCAGAAGCCCTCAGGGGCCCACCTCATGGCCAGCCGGGAGCAGGGACTTTGGCCTCCTCTGCTTTGGCCTCTTTGTGTCCATGTACTAATGTCCTGGATGACATGACATTTGCAGGGTCACCATTCCATTGTGTCCAGTCACCGTGGCCATCACTCCTTCCTCAGAGAAATGGTCTTCCCTTTTAATTTTGTTGTAGTACATCAGAGACAGCATAGTGAGTTCTAATGAGAATTTACTAAAGATCCTGGAATAAAGGAAGTAACGTTATAACAGATAGCCACCACTCAGACCTGGGTTGTCCTGGTGCCTTTTACCTGGTCAACTCACTGCTTCAGTTCATCCACGAAGCACTCCAAGCCAAACATCCAATATTAAATGATTGGAAAAGTAAAACAAATTAATAATAATCAATAAACCCTTAAAACGAGATACTACTATGTAGCCATTAAATTGTGGCTGAAAAGGGTAGTCTAGGGATGTAAACGTCAATTGAAAGAAAGCTAGAGAATAATCTAAGGACTGAATAACACAGTGAATCCAGAGGTGGATGAGAATTGTGGTTGGTGGTACAGATGCAAGACTGTCCTTCTGTGAGCTAGAGCAGATGTACCTCACTACTGCAGGGTAGTGGGAATGTGGAGAAGCATAGGAAAAATACAACTGAGTGGCCTATGGACAGTGGTTAACAGCAATACTGTAATATTCATGCATCTATGCCAAAGATGCTCTGTGTTGAGCATGGAAGGCATATAGAAAAAGTGCCAAATGTACACTATGGACCATGGTTGGTGGTAATTTTCTGATGATATTATCTTATAATCTGTAACAAATGTTCCACCACAGTGTGGTGTGTTGGTGAAGGGGTATTGTATGAGAATTCTATATATGTGCATGATAATTTTGTAAGTTCACAACTTCTGTAATAAAAATATATTTTAAAAAATAATGATTGTAGGGTGGGTTGAGGAGAAAATACAGCAAATATAAGATATAGACTACCGTTAATAGTAATATTTTGATGATGCTATTGCAGAGTTTGTAACAAATGTTTCACAACAATGCAAGGTGTTGGTGGTAAGGTGATGTATGAGACCCCTGTATGATGTTCTGCATGTTTATTTAGTCAGTTCACAACTTTTACTATACACTTATTGTTTATGTATGTTTATGTGTGAATGATACACTTCAATAAAATTTTTTTTTTTTATTTCAAAAAGTAAATGATGCTAAAGACCTATATTAACACTGGAAATGTTCACAATGTTTGAAGTAAGAAAAAAATGGATAAAGGAACACTCTGTACATTACACATTTACATATATATACATGTACATATGCATATATATATCTGTGCTTTTGTCAATTTTGTTAACCTGGGGACTATTTTTCCCAGAATCTCCTTTCCTGTTTGGCTCCTAGTTAGAGTAGGCAGCCATGACTCTCTGAAAGAATTCTCTGTCAGGTACAATGATGGACAGACACAGAGGTGGCTCAGTGGCTCTCCTCCATTCCCCGCCCAGCTCTACGGATGTTGGCCTGTCCGGGCACAACCGCCCAGCCCCTCTTCTACCTCTCACCAGGTGTGTAGCTATGGACCCACACACAGAGGCAATAGCTTCCCAAAGACCTCTCGACAAGCACCCCCTTGTGGTGGCATGCGGTTAGCATGTCAGATTTCCCTGCAAGCTGCAACTGGTCCTTCCACAAGTACTTCAGGAGAACTGGTTAGTGGCTCTTTCTCTGCCAACTCCCCCTTCTAGGCTTTTACTTCCCTAACCCTCCCCATGATTGTATGAGGTCTAAAATCAGACCCGTATCCTATAATAGTCATGGTGGCTCTGCTACTCTAACTGAACCCCAACCAACACAACATATGTCTGTAGGAAAAAGTCTGAAAAGATACATACCAAATGCAAACCCCGGTTTTCTCTAGTGACAGGCTTATGAAGGGTTTTTTTTCCTTGTTGTTATTTCCTAATTTTTTAATAATGAGCATGTGTTAACTAAACAATTAAAGGAGAAATATCTATTTACAAATATCTATTTATAAGACAACCATTGAGTACCACACATTCTTTTTTTTTAATGCATGACAAAGAGTTTTTACTTTTAAATGATTGCTAGTACATTAAGCAATAACATTTAGTAAGTTCTTGGATTCTACCTAGTAATTTTTATTAAAAGAAACTAAAAGCAGCTCAAACAATTATTCTAGTATTCATTGTTCTAACTCTTAGCCAGAAAGGACTACTTTAAGGCTGGCTGCTGCTTCACACAGGTCACAAACAATAAAGCCCCTGAACTTTAAAAAAGCCTTGGGGAAATAAAATATTTAACTCCTTCCTTTCTTCAAATAAGTGGGTTTTGGCACTAGATCTAAGAAAGACAAAGTCAATATTGCCACATATGTAGCTTGAGCTAAATGGCAATGGAAAACAGACTACATATACCTATTAAATTTATAAGAAATAGGAGGTAAAAAGATGAAATTCTTTGGATAAGCTCTAAGTCTATACAAAGAAGCTAGGTTTGCTACGCTCCCAAAAGTGAAAGGACCTACTACATAATATATAGAAATAATTTAATGCCTTCACCCAAGAATATAACTCCAGTTTTGCTAAAGCTTCATATTCCATGTGAGGGCATCTAAAATGCCAATCCGTGGAAGAGGCGCTCCTTCTCCCCTCTCCATTTATGTGGTAGTTTTCATGGATTTCTGGCCGGATGTCACAGACAGAGGCCAAGAGGTTATCCAGGACTTCATCCCCTGTTCTGCTGGAAGTAGAGCTGGAGGACGGTCATCTTCTGATCTCCTTCTCCACTTCAGGGCTGCAGCTGCCGTGGGATCCCAGGGCCGCTGCTTTCTTGGCCTTTGCACTTCTTCTCCCTCTGCAGGCGGAAGTGTTCAATTTCAGCCTGAGCTGCTGCTTTGGCCTGCTTTAGACTCCAGTTCTTTCGCTTGCGAGCCTCAGACGCCTCCGCGGGCGAGCTTCCAGGTCTGCAGAAGCTGCTGGATTCCCTGCGACTGAGAAGCCATGGCGGCGGAGACTCCCTTTCTTAGCCATTCATTAAACAGGAACTCTAGTAGGAATAAATGGGACGTGGGCTGGCATCCATATGAGAACCTCCTCTTTGATATATGCATCCTAAAGTACGCAATTTTTTCTCTGAGACAATTAAGGATCCCTGAAATAGTATAGATTTTTTTTTAAAGGAAAGAGACTGCATAATTATAAAATTTTGGAATTTTGACCGCCTTCACATTTCTTCATTGATTCTCTTCCCATCTTGGCAAGGTAGACATATAAATCTTAATTTTGCAAAAGGAGAGACTAACACAGGGAAAACCGGAGTCAAATAGTTCATAAGAAAAAAATTTATATTTAATGATTTTTTCCTAAAACCATTCCAGATAAAGATATTTGTAGACATATACAAATTCCATTTACATTTGGTCAGCCTTTAGGGCTGGGGGGGGGGTGTCGGGGTCTTTTGTTTGTTTACTTTTACAGAGCAAGTTGGTTTTTCTGTAGGCAAAATGGGCATGTGTTTGGAATAACATATAAATATTATAAATTATTTTCATTGGGGCTATTTTGTTATAAAAAGGTTGACAAATGATCAGCAGACCTGACAATTCATTAAAAATGAACATTTTATCACATGAATGTGTTGTGTGTGGTTTATAATGATAGAACTGTGGATACGGTACAAAGCTATCAAAGGGAAAAATATGAGATAAATTGGCCTCCTGGAGCATGAGGGTAGTGAAAAGCACATTACAGCACCCTAATAAATTACCCATCTCAAATGACTTAAAATGGGATTAATATAAAAACCAAAAGACAGTCCCTTCAAGAATGAAAATTAAATGATTCAATCAGTAGTTAACTACATTTCCTCAAAAAAGATGATATAGTAATAGAAAAAAAAGAACAAGAAAGAAAACAAAAGGGTGCAACATGTTTTTCTCCCTGTGGCTACGAATGAGAGCACTGAAATCTGGTTTGGCCTCTTATAAATTGTTCTGCCTTAGGCAAATTACATACCTGCCTTTCTCTCTGTTTCCTCAAGTATAAAATAGGAATAGTACTATCTAGCTCTTCCGACTGTTATAAACATTTAATGAGGGCAGCAGATGTGGCTTAAGCAGTTGAGCACCCACTTCCCACATGGGAGGTCCTGGGTTTGATTCCCTGTGCCTCCTGAAAAGACAAAAGCAAACAACAAGCAAAACAAATGAAAAAACTAACTCAAGGAAGCTGATATGGCCCAGTGGTTAAGCACTGGCTTCCCACATAGGAGGTCCCAGTTTCAATCCCCAACTCCCAGTACCTCCAAAAAAAGCAGAATTAATGAAATAATAAATATAAAGCAAAAAGCATCATACTTAGTGCTCAGTAAGTACAAACTACTGGAAAAGGCTTGTTCCTTTAATAAACTCTTATTTGAGGGATAGGGTAAAAGGCTTTAGGGAAGCAGATAGAGCTTAAAACAGCCAGAGTTAACCAAATGAGAATTTTGCATGTAATTAGCTTCACTAAAATGTACAGACAGTAAATTGAGAATCATAAATAGAAAAGGGAATTAAAACTCCATATGTTAAAAACAATAATAACAAATTGCTGTGTTTAAAACAGTGAGTGGAACTCACATATTTACCTTTCCTTCTTGGCTAAACCCCACTATAATGATATTCAAGTGGGAGAGGCATAAACCCCCAGGGACAAAGAAAACAGGAAAAGAGATGAAAGCAGCAATAAAAATTTGAAACTGGGAAAGCAAATGAACAAGAGTTTACTAACCATTTGCTTTGCTAAAACGTTAGTAGTTAATGGGAAAAGTCCAGAAACAGGTTATTTGAATCAAAGAACTCTGGAAAATATCAGGAATTGGAACACAGGGTGCCACTGAAAGTAGGGGAGCAGGTAGGACTCAACACAGGCAAATTAGCTGAAAGTCTGTATACAAAGCAGTTAGACCCCCTGCAGGTCCTCTCCTCAACCCTGGACAACCTTACAACTCTATTCCTCCACTATGGCAGAAGCCTGGAGTTCAACTACTTAGAGAATTTGAAACAAAAAAACTAAATTTGGGTAAATCAGGCTTAATTGAGTGATTTAACTATACTAAAAAGCAGGGGGTGGTGGCGTAGGTGCAGGAGAAAGGCAATGGCTCCCTTCCCTACTCTTAGATCCCTAAGACAGCCAGGCTCAAACCACACTAACAAAGTTTCCTCTCTGCGAAATCTGACCAGCCCAAGAAAAAAGACCTACAGATTTACTGACAGGCAGGTCAGGGCTCTGGACAAAACAGGCCATCGGTGATAAAACCTGCCCATGCACAGAGCTTCCAGTGCCTCATTATTTAAAAAAGAAACATTCAGGGAAGCAGATGTGGCTCAAGTGATTGAGCTCCTACCTACCACATGGGAGGTCCAGATTCGATTCCCAGTGCCTCCTAAAGAAGACGAGCAAGACAGTAAGCTGATGTGACGGGCTGGTGTGACAGGCTGGTGCAGTGAGCTGATGAAACAAGATGACACAACAAGAGACACCCGGAGGAAAACATAATGAGAGACACAACAAAGCAGGGAGCAGAGGTGGCTCAAGCGATTAGGAACCTCCATATGGGAGGTACCAGGTTCGGTTCCTGGTGCCTCCTAAAAAAAAGACCAGCACACAACAAACAGACACAGCAAATGGAAACAATGAGGGGGTGGGGAGAAATAAGTAAATAAAATAAATCTTAAAAAAAAAAAGAAAGAAACATTCAGAGAACAAAATAATATTCTTAGAAATTAAAAATTTGCAAACAAGTTGAAAAAAACTCAATACAGGTTTGGAAAGTATAGTTTTAAAAGTATAGGCTTTTAAAAAATAGGAGAAAAAAAAAATAGGAGAGAAATATAAGATAATTTGAGAACTATCTCAATACACACAATATCTGAAAAACAAGTATTCCAGAAAGAGAAATAAAATACATAAATAAATTATTCCAGGGTCGGATGTGGCTCAACTGGTTGGGCGTCCGTCTCCCACATGGAGGGACCCGGGTTCGATCCCCGGGACCTCCCGGTAAAAAAAAAAAAAAAAAAAATAAGAGATTAGAAATTATTCCAGTATTTCCAAGAACTGAAGGACCAAACCAAATAAAAAAAATTTAAGTACCCAGCACAATGAAGGAAAAAAGAACTCCAGGAAGAAGAGAATATCTTCATAGTCTATAGATAAAAAACAAAAAACAAAAACAGACCACATACAATGGGTCAAGAATCAGAGTTTCATCCTACACCTCAACAACAACATTGGAAACTAGAAGACAATTTGGTAAAGCAAATTGCTTTCCAAATTAGAATTCTATACCTAGCCAAATTATCCAATAGAAGTACAGAAAAAAAAAAACACATTTTCAAACTGCAGGTGTGGCAGTAAGTGTTTTCCCCAAATACCTAGTCTCTTCTTCTTCAGTAATAGATATGGCAACTTTTATCTGGGCCCATGAATAATAAGGAGTAATGTGCTCTACACATTAGAAGTAATGTGTAAAAATAGGATCTTTGAAGATGCTATTACTTAAGACAAGGCCTATCTCGATTAGGGTGGGTCCTAATTCAATATTATTGGACATAGACAAAGAGCATAGCTATGTCACAAAAGCAGAGATAGATTGCCAGCAAGCTACCACCAGAACTCTACAAGTTTCAGAGGAACCCTCGCTTTACCAACACTTTGATTTCAGACTTCTAGCCCCCGGAACTGGGAGACAACTGATTCTTGGTGTTTTAGGCCACTCGGTTTGCGGTACTTTCTTATAGCAGCCCTAGGAAACTAAGACAGTACTCATCCAAAGTTTTCTTAAAAGGTAAGATCAGGCTTTCCCCCTTCCATTTCTTCCTTTCTACTAGTCATAAAGCAAACATGATGTATGGAACCAGAGTGTCCTTGAACTATCAGAAGCCATTTGTTGGGAATGACAAAGAAGCAGGCTAGAAGGAGATTGATTCCCTGATGATAATGGAACCACCAAATCAGCCTTGACATTTATGTGAGAGAGGAGTAAGCGTCTACCTTCTTTAATGCACTCCCCCTTTCCCCCCCCCGGATTAACTTTTTTTAAAACATATTTTTATTAGAGAAGTTGTGAACTTACAAAACAATCATGTACATGTGTGGAATTCCCATACAACACCCCTCCACCAACACACTACACTGCTGTGGAACATTCGTTACAGATTATGAGATGATATCATCAGACTTTTACCACTAACTATGCTGCATAGCATACATTTAGCATATTTTTTCTATATCCCCCCTGTTATTTACAAAGTACGTCTTTGGAATTCATGCAAGGATATTACAATATTGCTGTTAACGATAGTAAACAGCATTAATTAAAATTTTCCCATGCTATTCCACATTCTTACCACTTGCAAGTGATGGACATTTGTTCTAGTTCGTAGAAGGATATTCTTGTATTTGTACTATTAATCACAATTCTCATCCACCTCTGTGTTCACTGTGTTACTCAGTCGCTAGATTATTCTCTAGCTTTCTTTCAACTGACATTTACATCCTTAGACTACACTTTTCCGCCACAATCCCATTTATAAACCAGCTGCTGCTCATTATAATGTGTAACCATCAACTCTATCCATTTCCACACATTTACAGTCAAGTTAATTAAAACTTCTACATACATTAAGCATCATTACCTCTTCTCAGCACTCCTACTATCTCCTAATAACCTATACTCTAGGTTTTAACTCCATGAATTTATTCTTCTTATTTAGTTCATAATAGTGAGACTACGCAATATTTGTCCTATTGTGTCTGGCTTATTTCACTTAACACAATGTCTTCAAGGTTACCCTTATTTTTTATTTCAGTCACTTGGAGCCAAACTTGATCCTGTTTAATTCTATCTAATTAGGCTTATGAAGGTTTTCCTTGCATAGTATAAAATTCTATAAATCTCTGATACTATAATTTTATTTCTTTCTGTTTTTATTTTTCTGCTATGTCTTTTTTCCTTCCCTTTATTTTTCAATCTTTGTCATGTTGCTTAGGTAATACAGAATTGACCTCAGAGTTGTCTGGATTCTAGGCTTTGTGAGAAATGCTAGGCCTGGGAAATTGCCCTTAGCTTCACCCATTCTCATAGGAATGCATTCAGAAATATGTTGATATTGTTTTGCCTCTGGTGAGCGGACAAGCACAGAGCTTGAATTTTAAGGATAGTCAGAATGGGAGTGGAGACAGAAGTTGGCCAAGAAGGCAGAGAAAACCCTGTGAGAACGGCAAGGTAAGCAGAATCCTAACTTAGTGTGCCCAGTAAAACCCGCACTCTATGTCCCCATGGGGATCTGTGGGGAATGAAGTCCATTAGGCAGCATGCTGCATCATCTCCTGCTTTGTGCAATCAAGTCCACAAGTTCCCATGTCCTTTCCTATAAAGAAATATTATATCCTTTAATCATACCATTGGTGTTTTTTCCAATGATGGAAAATTTTCCAGTTTTTTCATTAATTATATCATCATTTTGTTATGAAAATCACCAATTATGTTTCTTACAGAGAACATGAGCTAGTTTTTTAGAAAACAAACATGAAGATTTTGTTCTTTTTAAAAATTATTTTGCTTATATAAAAAATGATATATGCTTATTTTAAAGAATATCTAGCATGAAGAAAATTAGAAAGAAGAGTAGTAATAAAAAAAAAAAAAAAAAAAAAAAAAGTAAACATTTGTTAAGATCTCACTATATACCAAACATTATTTTAAGTACTTTGCAGGTATTAACTCATTTAATACTCACAATGATTTTATGAGATAAGAGTATTACTGTACCCATTTTACAGGTGAGAAAACCAAAAAAGAGTTATCAAGTAACCTGCCCCAATTCACGATTACTGAGAGGCAAAGCCGCTGTTTCAACAATCCCCACCCCAACCCTTGGCTCTCAAGCCAGAACTCTTATTCTACTTCTCAGTATAAAGAAGTTAGAAAAAAATTATCATCACCAGAAATAGCTATCATTAACAACGTATGATCATCATTTCAGAGAACTCCCTCTACATAAAGACAGATAGAAGGATAGATGGAAATACTTTTATAAAATAGGATTTTACAGTGCATGTTACGATTGAATGACCACAAATGGACCAAAAGTGAGAGTGCTTCTTGTATCAAAGATTATGATCAATCCAAAATTAAAATGAACATTTAAAAATGAGGTTGGTCATGATACATTTTTAAACTGCTTTAAAGTGAAGGTGGTTAATACTGCCTGCAACTTCCTTGTTTTCTGCCTTTCAATTTTTGTGAATGATGCTATTATTGCCAAAGTGTATCACATTAGATTCTGGTATGTAACCATAATAACCCCACTATTTCCATTTTGTCCCAAATTTGAATGGGACTTTTATCACAACTTCTCCACAGTTGAGATATATATGTTGATTCATCACTTAATTGGCTGCTTTCATCGTCAAATACATTTTTCAAGAAGGCCTCAGGTGTTTAGAATTTCCTGCATTCATTCATGTTTGAGAATATTTGCTTTTACTTTTATACTTGAAAGAAATCTTGTCTGCTTATATAATATGTAGGGTCTTCTTTCATTTATAACTTTTTATACATTTTCTCAGTCCTTGAATGTTGCTGTGGAGAAGCACTGAAAATAGCTTTTTTTTGCTTTTGCTTTTGACTTTCTTTTTCTATCTGATTGCCTTAGGAGGTCTTTATTCTTGAAGTTTAATAACTTAATCAAATACATCTAGTTGCTAGTATTCAGAAGCAAATTTCCCGGAATTAGATGTTTTCTTTCAGTCTGCTGGTTATATATTCTTCATTCCAAGGAAATATTCTACTATTGTTATATACCTTCTTTTCCTCTTTCATATGTTTGTGGACAATTTCTAGCCTGTGTTCCTTTTAGCTTTACTCTAATTGTGATGGTCTTTTTTTTTTCAATTGCATTGACTCTGTGCCAAGTCCTTCCTCCATGTCAGTAACTTCATTTTCCATCTTTTCTGTTCCTTTCTAATTTATTTATCAGATTTTAGCGGCATCATTCTGATCCTGAACTTCTTGGGCATTTAATCTCTTTAATAGCATTTAATTGTGTTATCACTTCATTTTTGTTGTTTGTCTTAATTAATTCATGTTTTTAATAAGTTGTTCCATAATATAAAGCACTTGAGAAAAATCTCTTGTTCTTTGGAATACAGTTTCTTTTAGGCTGGATTTTTTTCCCGTGTGGTATGACCACATAGTTACCATGCAAATTTTAAATATCTTGCTTATTCTTAGACAGCTCTGCTGAGATTATCAATTTGCTCTGATAAAATGAATTACTTCCCATCCATCCAACAAGTATTTATTGAACATTTCTATGTACCAGACAACAGTCCTGGGTACTTGGCATACATCAGTTAGTAAAAGAGAAAAAAAAACTTATTATATTCTGAGGAATGGGCAGAGGAGGTGGTGACAGAGAACAGAAAGATAACAAATAATAAACAGAATAAATAAATATATTACATTATATGTTAGAAAGTGGCAAGTTCTAAGAAGAATAAAATAGAACAGTATAAGAATAGAGAGTCCTGAGGTAGAGGTAGGTGCAAGTTCCAGTTTTAAACAGGGTAGTCAGTGTTAATATTCTGGTTATCTACTATTGTGTAACAAACTACCCCCAAAACTTTAGTGGCTTAAAGCAACAACCATTTTATATTATCAAATGATTTTATGGGTCAGGAATTTGGGCATGGCTTTTCTGTGTGGACTGGTGTCAACTGGGGTCCCCCAGTCGTATTTAACTGATAGCTGGGATAGCTGGGCTGGAAGAGAGGATCTAAGATGGTTTCACTGGTTCAAGAGGGTTCAGGACAACTTCACAGGTATGGCCTTTGCAGGGATGGCTAACAGGCTGGGCTCTGCTGGCTGGCCCTCTCCACTTTCCATGGAGTTTCAGGATGCCTGTAGGTGGTCTCTACAGCAATGCAGTCAGACTTCTCACGTGGACACTCCAGACTCCAAGAGCCCACAGTGGAGGTTGCTAGTCTCAGTCTAGCCCTGCTATACTCTACTGGTCAAAGCAGTCATAGGCCATCCATAATTCAAGAAGAGGTAGAATAGAGCCTCTGCTCCATAGGAGTGTGCAAAAGTTGATGACTATATCTTACTTTCTAGTAAATTTCACTGGAAAGATGACATTTAACTAAAGACTTAAAGGAGATGTGGGAATTGGCCAGGGGAATATTTGGGAAAGAAATCAGTGCAAAAGCCCCAAGTTGAGAATGTACCTAGCATGCCAATGTAGCTGAAATAAAATGAGCAAGGGAAGAATCTTAGAGATTAGAGAGGGAGTAGGGGAGGCACAGGTTGCTGGCAGGTCCTGTGAGGTCTTGTAGCCATTTAAGACTCTTATTCTGCGTGAGTGTGAGTCACTTAGAGTTAAGCAGAGGAAAGGCATGATAGGACTTATGGTTTTTGAGGACCATTTGAGTTGTTCTTTTGACAATAGACTATAGAAGGGGAGGTTTGGAGGCAGGAAGACTTTAGGAGTCTATTGCATTAATTCAAGCAAGAGATAGGGTGACCCAGACAAGTGTAGTAGAAATAGAGATAGTAAGGAGTGATTGGATTCTGGATTTGTTTTGAAGATTGAGCCAATAGGATTTTTTTAAAATTTATTTTATTTTTAAAGAAGCTTTAGATTCCATAAATGATACATCAAAAGTGTAGGGGGGGGGTCGGATGTGGCTCAACTGGTTGGGCGTCCATCTCCCATATGGAGGGACCCGGGTTCGATCCCCAGGACCTCCCGGTAAAAAAAAAAAAAAAAAAAAATATATATATATATATATATATTTTTTTTTTTAGGGGGATTCCCATCTACCCCACCCCTCCCCCACTTTCCCCCATTAACAACATCTTTCATTAGTGTGGTACATTTGTTACAATTGACAAGCACATGCCAACAGGATTTTTAATGGCTTGGATGTAGAGTGTGTATGAGCAAGAGAAAAGTCAAGGGGATGACTATGAAGATGTTAGCCTGGGCAACCAGAGCATAGATTTGTCATCATCTTAGTAAAGACCTTCCAAATAGAGTAGGTTTAAGGGAAAATCAAGGATTTCAGTTGGGGCATGTTAAGTTTAGATGGACATTAGATGATCCCGATAGAGATGTCAAACAGGTAGCTGGATACAAGAGTCTGGAGTTCGGGAGACAGATCTTTTTTTTTTTTTTACCGGGAGGTCCCGGGGATCGAACCCCGGTCTCTCCATATGGTAGACGGACGCCGAACTTCTTGAGCCACATCCGTTTCCCAAAGGTTAATACTTTTTTTTTTTTTTTTTTTTTTACCGGGAGGTCCCAGGGATCGAACCCGGGTCCCTCCATATGGGAGACGGACGCCCAACCAGTTGAGCCACATCCAACCCCGGAGACAGATCTTGACTGAAGATATAAATTTGGAAATTGTCCGTGTATTTCAAGGCATAAACTGGATGAGATCACTGAGAAGCTCTGTGTACTACAAAATTAAGAGAGTGAGAAGAAAATGGGGTGCCAGAAAGGAGACTGAAAAGTATTGAATGACATAAAAAGAAAATAAAGTGTGTAGTGAAACGGAGGACAAGTGAAGAAAGGGTTTCAATGAAAAGTCTGTCAAGATGAGAATAGGGGGTTGAACATTAGAATCAGCAATACGTAAATCACTGGAAAGCTTGGCAAAAGAAGAATTGGAGCAGAGAATATGGACAACTCTTCCAAGGAATTTTGCTGTGAATGATCCAATAGAGTGGGAAAAAATGTAAGGTAACAGAGAGAGGGATTGATGGAGCAATGTTCTTAAGTGGGCAAGAGGACATGATCTAGTGCAATGAAGGGACTGGCTTTAGAGGGGAACTGTAGTGACATGAGGAAGACAGAATCTATGGCAGCAGACCTGGTAACATTGGCAGATTTGTGCTGAGAGCACGTGGAAATTATCTTCTGATTGCTGAAAGAGGAAACAAGGACTTCACCTGAGCATGAGAATGTAGGGAGAGGTGCTAGAGATTTGAAGAGAAGAGGAAGATGTAAAATATCCTAGGAGAATGGGAGAATGAATGGAGCAGGAAAATAGATAGCATAACTGCTAGCAATATTAAGAGCCACTTGAGGATTCTGGTGATGAATTTAAAGTAGGACCAGTAAGCAGTTTGTTTTCTTCTAGCCAGTTTTAGCAAAACTGGTGTAGATGAAAGAGAGGCCTGCTGATGGATTTAACTGAAGTCTGGTTTTGCCACACTAGCACAGGGGCAAGGAAGTTGAGGGTGTATGCAAGCAAATGATTAGATTGATTGAATGGAATTTAAGGTGGTGAAAAAAGGAAGAGGACATCAAGAGGAGGGGGTGGAGGCAATGAAGAGTGGCAAAATCAGTGAACTGGAGTTCCCACAGATAGAAGGACGAGTGAAGTCGGTATATTAGAGGATGTGAGTTGGCAAGAAAGGAGGTGTGATCAGAGTGAGATGCAGGAAACTGAAATTATAGAGAGGTTGCAGTCAGTGATAATGACTATGGTAGGCTGTGACTATGAATAGGTAGCTGAGATAGGGGTGGAAAGCAGAGTGCAAGGGACAAAAAGGGCAGGTTTTGGAAAGATTGTTTATTGAAATCACCTAGAATATGTGACTGGAGTAGTTTTAGAGAGAGTGACAGTGAGCCAAACACCAAAATAATCAAGAAAGGGAGTGGGGGTGGGTTGGGAAAGAGCAACAAGGAGGGGGAGTGGGTAACCGGTACTAACGAATGTCTGATCTACCCACTGTATCTGCTACAGCTTTTTTTGTTTTGTTTTGCTTCCCTATTTACAGACTGAGAATTGTGGTATCCTATCCACTTGGAAGGAAAGCTCAACTGTGGTGATCTGCAACATTTATGAAAATCCCTAGGTTCTCTAACCTACCTTCCCCACCTAATATTTTAAATGTCCTTTAGCATGGTCCGGGCTCCCTGTTTTTCGGGTGCATTCCAGTTCTATGGGGTATCACTTCAGCTCCAGAACAGTTCCAATTCAGTGGCTCTGGAGCCTACAATTCTGTCAGACAGGGTGTACCCTATTTTCTCGTAGGACACACATTTCTCTCCAACAGCCATTTCCATTATTCTGAATTCAAAAGAAAGAACACACTTCAGTTTATTTATCACCAGTTTGCTTATTGGTGAGAATGGGTGACTCAGCAATATAGTTTTAGAAGGGAGGGCACAAGATTATGAGCCCCTTGGAATTCCTCTATTCTATGCAAGAATTTCCTTTCTTTGAACACCCTTTAAAAAAACTATATATATGACATTTGATTGTGCCTAATTGCCATTGATGAATAGTTTTGTCATTTAATTTTTTGTTGCCAATATTGTTAATTTCATTATTTTTTTGTTTTGTCTTAGGAGGTACAGGGGATTGAACCCAGGACCTCGTTCATGGGAGGCAGGTGCTCAAGCACTTGAGCTACACCCGCTCCCCTAGGCTTTATCTTAATAGAATATTCACACTGATTGGGCAAATGGCACGTTTGATTTTATTCCTTCTATTTTGTGCTTACAACTTTGTTTTTGTTTTTGTTTTTTTAAAGGTACTTAGATTACATAAATTTTACACAAAAAATATAGGGATTCCCATATGCCCCACTCCCCACACCTCCCACACCCTCCCACATAAACATCCTTCATTAGTGTGGCACATTCATTGCAGTTGATAAACGCATCCTGGGGCTTTGCCATTCAGCATGGACCATAGTTGACGTTGTAGTCTACACTCTGTCCCACACAGTTCTGCATGTTATGTGATCATATAAAAAGGCCTATATCTGTTGTTGCAACATCACTCAGGGCGATTCCCAAGTCCCGAAAAAGCCCCCATATTACAACTGTTTTTCTTTCTTCCTGCCCCCAGAGCCTCCAGTGGCCACTGGCTCCACATCAATGTTGAAATTTCTTCCATTGCTAGAATCACAATATGTCTATAGTAGAATACCAGTAAGTCCACTCTAGTCCATAGCTCTTCCCTCAGTCCTGAGGATTCTGGGATGGTGACATCCACTCCACCTCCAATTGAAAGGGGGCTTATATCCCATGGGGAAAATGGATGGGACTATGCTGCCTGCAGCTGCAGACTCTCTGTGTTCCTTGGGATGGTCATTGTCCATCATCATCTCCCCGCCAGTTGTCCTGGGTGAGTCCAATGACCTGTAGAGTAGGCAACTCCACCGAGGTTCCGGGTCCAGCTGGCACATGGACAGCCCAAAGACTCAAGTCTCTGGACATACACCTACATACTCCAGCACCAAATATAGGATTAAATCAAAGGGAGAGATGAGCCATGTGCAGGGAAGACATAATTGAGTCCAACTCTGTCACTCTCAGGAGCATAAACTCCAAAGTAGGGCCCACTGGCAAGGCACCAAACTCTGGAGCTATCTGCCCTGACCATAGAACTGGGTGTCTCCAGAGCCCCACTGTTGGGGGTGGTATCCACCTTGGAAGTCTATGAGATCCTGCTGAGATATGTGTAAGAGTTACCTCTGGGATGACCTCTTGACTCACTTTGAAGTCTCTTAGCCATGTAAACTCATTTGTCTTTGCCTTTTCTCCCTTTTATTTGAGGTCTTTTACCAGTTGCATTGCTAGTTGGTGCTTGGTAGCAATCCCTTGGTGCCAGGGAGGCTCATCCCCAGGAGTTATGTCCCATGCTGGGGGGGAGGTAATGCATTCATATCTTGAGTTTGGTTTAGAGAGAGACCATATTTGAGCAACAAGGAGTCTCTCAGGAGGCAACCTTTAGACATGCCATAACAATAGGCTAAGTTTCAATATCAAGAGCAAAGGCTCATAAGCCTAGTCATCAATACCAAGGGCCCATCAGTGGATCATCCTCCTTCGCCAGTCACTGCCCCTGCATTTGGGGGACTATTGCTGCTCCCTTAGATAATGTGACAGAGCCTTCCAGGATGGGAATTCAGTAATCTCTCAGTTATTGTGTGAGTCTCCACCCACTGTGATAATGCCCTATGAACATTTGAACATTTTTACATACCTTATATGTATGCTCAGGTGAACTTCCTCCCATGCATCTCCCATCACTGACACGCTACACCAACAATTCTCCCCCACTTCAATTGTAACCCCACTGTGATGCAAAGCTTCTTCAAAAATGAAGCCATTACAATAGCCAAATACAATTAATAGGAAAATGAAATAATAATAAGTTTAAATATAAGAAATAAAATACATAAAAATTTTTAAAAAACTAAAACTAAAATAAAATAAAAAGATTGGGATATTTTAAAAAATGAAAAATATTAAAAAATTTTTTTTTTTCCACATTTTGCCTTTCACCACCACAATATCTGGTGTCCTGTCTGTACCATGGCACCATTCCACACATATTCCCCAGTGTCTCACTATTTTTCATTTTGTTTTCAAAGAAGTTTTAGGTCACAGCAAAGTCACACACAGAATACAGGAGACTCTCATATACCTAACATCCTCCCCCTTTCCTCCCCCCCACCTATTAATACCTTTTTATATGTGGATGGTACCTTTGTTATAACTGATATACAAATAGCGATACATAGCTACTAAACATGGTCAATAGTTTACATTATGGTTTACAGTTTAGACCATATATTTTTATAAATTTTGATATTTACCATGTCTTGTGTCCATCATTGTAAAATCATGTAGGACACTTCCTCTGCCCACTAAATACCCCGTTCAATCTATTCTGTTCTTCCTTTCCCCTCCTTTCAGGGCTCATGGCGACCCCCTGACTTCACTCCTTGGATGACAATATTCATAGTTATATGCAACAAGACTGAGATCTGGACACACTGGTTTGTCCTCCCGTTTTAGAAACCGCCCAAAGATTTATTTATCTTTTTGTTTTAATCCATTTTAGCCTCCCCTCCCCGTTTTTGCTGTTTTTGTGTCTATTCGCTGGGTAATTTTCTGTGTCTGTTTCCTGCCTTCTCTTCTCATCCTCCTCCTGTCTTCACCGGGATTCGATCCTGGGAATCTCCTATGTGGGAGAGAGGCATTCTGCCACCTGCGCTCCTTCAGTTCCTGGTTTTTCAGCACATCTCATCTTGGCTCTTCCTTGTGTCACTCTCCTGTTATGTCATCCTCTTGCTGCGTGGCTCAGCGGGGCCTGGCACATACGCATGCGGGGCCTGATGGCCCACGTGCCTTCTCTATTTTTTTCTTTTCTTTTACTGGGAGGTCCCAGGGATCGAACCCAGGTCCCTCCATATTGGAGACGGATGCCCAACCATTTGAGCCACATCCACCCCCTACAACTTTATTTTCTTTCTTTTCCATTTCCTTGCTTTTTCTGGATTAAGTTTACATTTATTTATTTCTCCATTAAGTTGAAAGTTGCATTTTCATTTTATTCATTTCTCATGTTTCTTTAATGTCAAGAAAAAATTCTAACTATGCCTACAAAGATATTTTACTTACAAACTCCTTCCCCAACTAAGATAATATCTTTACAATGGTTTTACCATCTCATTTCTCCTCTCCAAATTCCTGAACTTTGCTGGTTTAAAGTTTAGTTCCAAGCTATTTCATTTTCTCTTACAATGTATTTCTTTGGCTTCCAGATCTTAACTCATTACAGTTCCCTACCACATTACTTCCACTTTTGTTTACTATGAAAATTACAAGATTCATTGCTCACCACTATTGTTTCTGTATCTTTCTTTATATTGAGACCTCTGTTCTCATTTTCATTTAGGGTAGTTTTTTCTTAGGTAATTTTCTCATAAAGGGTCTAAGTGTGGCATACCTTTTATATATTTGCATTACCCAAATAATTTCCTTTCCTCACATATGAATGGTACCTTGGATGAGTATAGTACTCTCGAATCACAGTCCTTTTGTCTCGATAGTCTGGCATGTGTCCCACGTTTTTGCTTCCTGTGTTGTGGGATAGGCTAAAAAGTGCCCCCCAAAGATATCAGGTCCCAATCCCCAGAACCTGTAAATATCACCTTATGTGGCAAAAATTATTAAGGATCTTGAGATGGGGATATTATCCAGGTGGGTTCCAAACGCAATTACTTTTTTCCAATTCATTTTTAATTTTTTAAAATTAGAAGTCTGTTTACAGAAAAATTGTGTCAAAAATACAGCATTCCATATACCTCCTCCCCATTAACTTTGCATTAGTGTGACACATTTGTTACAATTGATGAAAGAGTATTACAATTGTACTATTAACTATAGTCCATAGTATACATTAAGGTTGTATTTTGTTCCCATATACCACCTGTGGCAGTTTATAATTGTTTTATGAATCCCAAAATGAGGAGGATTATGTTTTTAAACTTATCTATTCCTGTGGGTGTGATGCCCTTTGATTGCATGAAATTTGGCTGAGGGTCCTTTGATTAGATTGCTTGATAAGATCGATTAGGGCTCCTGATTGGACAATGTCAGTGGGGTGTGATTCATGCTGAGTCTCTGCCCTCTAGCTGTGTCTGATAAAAACACAGACAGACAGACACAGGAAAAGGAAGCTGCCATTTCTGATCCTGCAATGTGAGAAAGGACTAGAGGATCCTTAAGCAGGAAGTCCCCAAGAGGATAGGCCCTCAGAGCAGCTCAAGAGGAGACGGTGAACCCAGAGGGGAAGACTGAGACCATGGCAGAGATCGGTGGCCATCTTGCTTTGCATGTGCTCAGACAATAGGATCAACAGGAGCTCGGGAAGCGGCTGTGGCTCAATCAGTAGGGCTCCCGTTTACCATATGGGAGGCCCCGGGTTCGGTTCCCGGGGCCTCCTGGTGAAGGCAAGCCCGCCCGCATGGCGTGGTTAGCTGACCCAGCGAGCACAAGCAGCAAGGGGGGGATAAATGAATAAATAAATAAAAATCTAAAAAAAAAAAAAAACAGGAGCTGACGTTGGGGAGAAAGCATCTCTTGTGGTAGCTCCATTTGGGTATTGCACAGCCTTGGAACTATAAGCTTCTCATAAAAGCCAGCTCATTTCTGGTACTTTGCTTTGGCAGCCCTTTGGCAAACTAAAATACCACCTGCTCTAGTTTGCTAGGCTGCCAAAATCAATATACCAGAAACAAGTTGGATTTTACAATGGGGATTTATTAGCTGACAAACTTAACAGTTCCAAGGCTGAGAAAAATGTCCAAATCAAGGCATCATCAGGTGATCCTGGATTCCTCTGTCACATGGTGAGGCACATGGTGGCCTCTGCTGCTCTCTCCCTTCTCTTTCAGGTTTCACTACTTCAACTTCTTGCTTCCACAGTCTTCTCTATCTCTCTGTACTCATTCCATTTATAAAGAACTCCAATAAGATTAAAACCCGCCCTGGGCCACACCTTAACTGAAGTAACCTAATCAAAAGGTCCTACTTACAATAGGTTTACTTGAAGGAATGGATTAACTTTAAGAACATGTTTTTCTGGGGTATGTAGCTCTAAACCATAACACCACCTTGTTATTAACACCCTTGCATTAGTGTGGCACATTTGCTATAATTCATGAAAGAATATTTTTATAATTGTACTATTAACTATAGTCCATTGCTTACAATAGGTTTCCTATGTTGTAGTTCTTTATCTTAATTTTTATTCTTGTAACATATACACAACCTAAAATTTCCTCTTTTAACCACATTCACATACATAAATAAGTACTGTTATTACACTCACAATGTTGTGCTCCCATCACCACCACTTTTTATGTGGCAAAAAATATGATAAAGGATCTTGGGGTGAGGGGATCATCCAAGTGGGTGCTAAATGCAATCACATGTGACTATAAAAGCAAGGCAAAGGGAGATTTCATACAGACGAGATGACACAAACAGAAGAGAAGGCACATGGTGGGCACAGACTGGAGTGATGTGGCCAAAGTAATGGCGTGAGGCCATCCACAGGAGCCAGAAGAGGCACAGCATGGATTATTTAGGGCCTCCAGAAGGAATCTGCTCTGCCAACACCTTGACTTTAGCACGGTGAAATTCATTTCAGACTACTGGCTTCCAGAACTCTATGAGGATACGTGTGTTATTCTAAGTCACCAGGTTTGTGGTAAATTGTTCCAGCAACCATGGGAAACTCATACGTTAGAGATAATAAATTGCGGCTAGTCTCATTATCTTTTCGTTTTAAGTAATCTGCTATTTGCTCACTGGCCATTTATTAGTAGGTAGGGAATGCAAATTAGCACCACCATCAGGTATTTTTTTCTGCACCAGATTGGCAAAAACTAAAAGAACTTAATTGTTGGCAGGGAGATGGGGGAAATATCCTCTCATGCACTGTTAAAGAAAAAAAAAAGAGGGTAGGGATAGGATGATGGTATTTTGAAAGCAAAGGCTACAGTGGTCAAGTTAGTGCCAGGCATGGTAAGGAGTTTGAATTTCATCCTGATGGCACTGCATTCCATGGCTTTAAGCAGGGCAAGAATGTTATCGGATTAATGCATTAAGATCATTCTGATTACATTTTGGAGAATAGCCTGGAAAGAGACAATAGAGGCTGAGAGACCAGCTAGGTGCCTGTTGCCATAATCTGGGTAAGAGATAAAGGTGACCTGACCTGGAGCAGGGGCCCTGGGAGTAGGATACAGAGATTCCAAAGTAATTGTAGTTCCAGAACTCACTCTTACCTGGAGTTTTGTACTTAGTTCCTTTTTCCTGGAACACTCTACCTTGTCTGGCTAATTATACATTTTGTATTTCAATACAGATGCTACTTCCTCTAAGAAGCTTTCTCTCTGCCCAACACTCCAAAAGGATGGAAGAGGTAAAAGAACATCTTTGAAATAACAATCCTGAGACATGACAGTCTCATAAAACACAGCTATTGCTATTTATTAGTAATGTATTGAATAAACATTACAAAGAAAATCACCCTTTTAATTTCAAAAAATAAAATTATAACAATCCAACATTTATTTTCGTGCTTGAGGTGTACTGAACTTTATTCACAATTGATGCTCTTTAAAGTAAAACACATTTAATTAGAGAAGTAGGTTAAGTAGCTAACTTCCCATATATCAAGTTTAAACTCAGTACTTATACTTTTGTGCTGTGTACTTATACTTTTGTGAAGTCTGTGTACTAATCTCTACTTAAGGACACTATTCTGAAATAATATGCAGCTATAAAGAATGAGAAGGATCTAATGTGTTGAAAAAGAAAAATATACTACATGAAAAAAGGCAAGTTGTAGAACAGTATGTAAAGTAGGATTTATTTTAGAACCATATTTGATTGCAGATGTCGTATACCCGTGTGTACAGCCAAGTCTTGGAGGATACATGCCAAGTGTTTGTACTGGTGGACAGATAAGAGGGTTCCTATAACTTTTTTATTTCATATGCTTTTAATTCCTTTGCATTGTTTGAATTTTTGTTCCAAAAGAGACACTCTAATTTACAAAGAAAGATGTAATTAAAAATATGAAGGTTGCTAATAAAGATTTATTAACACATTTTCATCACAATAAGGAACTTTAAAAATTTTAAACTCTTTTCAGAAGCCCTGTCATCTCCTTGACAATTTTCACCAAAAACCCTTTACACTATGATTGTGAACAATAACCCTATTGTATGAGATAAATGAAATATTTTTAAAATGAGAACTGCTAAGATTCTAACATTACCGAGACTTTTAAAATCTAAATTAATGTTATTAGTAGCTCACATATAGTCACTCTGCAAAGTCTACAGGGCTCTTTTATAGATTTGAAATTTGAACCCTGAATTAGTTTTCCTGAATAAACAACAGGAATGTATTGGCTCATGGTTTCAAAGACTTAAAAGTCCAAATCAAGGCATTGACTAGAAATCTTGATTTCTCTCAGAGTTGGCAGTGTTCTGGTTGCCCAGCAACCCTTAGAGTCCTTGGTTTTCCTGTCACATGTCAATGTCCCTTTCTTTTCTCTTCTATCCCCATTGGCTCCTGGTTCCTCCCCATGGCATCCTCTGACTCTGGCTTCTAAGGTCTCCAACAATATAATCAAGACCCAGCCTCATTCAGCTGGGCCACACTTAAAATAATATCTTCAAGAGATCCTACATACAGGGGGCTCCCACCCACAGGGATGTGGCCCAAGACCAAGAACATGTCTAAATAGGGGAAATTCACCACAACCCCCCTGAAAACTATACAGCTATTTCACAAGCTCCCTAGCCTCCTAACCCACTACCGTCTTCCCTACTACCAGAACACTGATGTCGTTCCCCTTCCTCTGGGAAGACATTCCTAAGGGGCGGCCATTTCCAAATTCAAGGGTGAATCTTCGTGGTCTGAGCCAATTCCAACAGCTTTACCCCTTTACAAAGTAATTGTTTTAGGCATAGGATTGCTTTGGCTATGAGGAGACTTGAGTATGGGCAGCAGGACACTTCCTCTTAGAAAAAGGGCATACATTTGTCTCTGACTGTAAGTTGTGAGATGGAATACTTTGGCAGTCACTTTGGGACCATGAGGCAAGAGCAAGCTCACAAGGTAAGACTGGTAATGGAAAGATCAAAGGTACTTACCTTCTTGATGACAGTGCTTAGCTGCTGAATTAGTCAGTTCCGGAAGTGTCTTCCCTCTAGACTTCCAGTTATTAATAAGCATCCTGCTGATAAATTCCTCAAGATTCTAAAATTGTTTCTGACTGCTAGAATAATTCAGACACATCATTTGGGGAAATTATACATTTATTGAATAAATGTTTAGTAACAGCGACACAGTTCCTTAAGAAAAAGATGAGTTGAAGGTAAAAAGCAGTTTAAGGATAGTAATCTCATACATCACAGTACACAAAAATGCCAACTTCAGCTTTAAAACTATTATTACTCAAAAATATTAATATATTTATTTAAAATGCTCGTGAACAATTCAAATACCTGTGACCTTTTCCAGTTTCCAATTTCCAATTTAAGGAACAAGTACAAACCACTGTGTATCATGTTCTGAGTATTATGTCCAGTCTTCTTCATGGGTCTTCTGCTATAGAATCCATCAAAAGTCAGTGGACCACTATTTCCAAAGAAGATCACCTTCTGAGGTTCCAAGTGGACATGAATATTTTGGGGACATTAGTGGACCCAGTGCACCCAGCTAGCTCAAGCCTATTGTACAGCAAACACCTCGGAGGACTCTGCGGCGTTAAGATTTTGAAGCCCCCAACCTCAGATCTGGTGGTTGGTTGTATTAAGTTTAACTGACAAATGTGGAGTAAACAATTACAACTGGCTGAGGGAAGAGAATTTTGTGCCTGAATTCCTACCCCAATTCATTACATACAAAAATTATTTTTCAACATTTATATTGTCAAAGATACAAAAATGTGTGACTTAAGAAAATATTCTAAAGCAAACACATGCTGTAACCACCTCCCAGTCACCAAATGAAGCATAGCCAGTGCCCAGAGGCTTCCATATCCTGTCCCTGTGGCTCACTGCAGTCCCTGCCTCAGTTTCCCTTATGGTTTTCCCACCTAAGAATGTATCACTAAACCCCACAGTGTTAATGCCCTATTTTGAATTTTATATAAATTAAATCATTACCACATATATTCTTCTGTGTCTGGCTTCTTTTCATTCAGCATTGTGTTTGTGAGATTCATCTATGTTACTGAGTATAGCTGTAGTTTCTTCATTTTCATTGTTTACTATTCTGTTTGATGAATCAACCCTAATTCATTTATCTATTCTATTGTTAATAAACCTTTGGCATGAAAAAGATGGAGGGGGGAAAAAAAAAAAAAGCCAGTGGCCCAGCTCTCATATACTGATGACAACACATGTGAGTTCTGTGCTAAGTTTTGAAAGGATATATATTCTATAGCAATACTAAAACCCTGAATTATTTTTGTACCACATTTTAATATTCCCTGAAGAGATTTTTTTTTTTTTTTTTAAGATTTTATTTATTTATTCATTTATCCCCCCCTTGCTGCTTGTGCTCACTGGGTCAGCTAACCACGCCGTGCGGGCGGGCTTGCCTTCACCAGGAGGCCCTGGGAACTGAACCCGGGGCCTCCCATATGGTAAACGGGAGCCCTACTGATTGAGCCACAGCTGCTTCCCGTGAAGAGATTTTATACAAAGGTTGAAAACAACTATTTTCCATCATAGTCAAAGTCAACTTACTTCATTAAAATGGAACATAAACTGTTACATTCTCTCCAATTTTTACAAGGGGTTTGATATGTGTGATTAAACTAAACATATTTAAAGGTTCTCTATCAATTAAGTTCGATATTACAATGTCTGACGACAGACCCTCCAAATGGCATTCATAGTATTTAGTAGTGAGAAAAAACTTTCATTTCTATCTTTTTCCCCCTTTCTTTTCAATGGCTCTCTTCTGTTTGAAAACCAAGTTTATGAAAAATTCTAAAGAAATAATACTATTAGACATTTGAAATTATTGGTAGAAATCAGATGACAATATGTATTTTTCCATTTAAAAGTTTGACATTGGTTTCAAACAAGTGTAAACTGGCTAGCCCAACAAACATGTTAGTCTAGACTATTCTCTTGATTTCTATAATTACTAGGTATATGAATAATGTCAATATTCAATTTTAGTTTTAAAAATAGAAAAGTCTTATACCATCCTTTAGACTTCTGTCATAAGTTTATATAATTTTGTCTTAAAAATCTAGTTTCAAAAAATTAAGAAACAACAATCAGAACATAGTTTAGCCAGAGTTTAATAGACAAAAAAAAGGGTTGCTTTGGCAATGTATAAAAGGTAACTGTTATATTACAAGTCGTTACTTAATCTATTTTTATTAAATAGTAAAATGCAATAAGGCAATTACTGTTTTTAAGACACTTGAAATTACATTTAATAAATGGATATCTAGTCCCATACCTCTTATATTGCACCCCTACTTTTCTTCTCTATTTACTCTAAGGAACTCAAAAAGTTATTTAAAAAAACCCATCAGTAGTCTCTCTAAAAAAAAAACTTTAAAGAGGTTCTGATTTCTAAGATGTTAATTTCTTACAATATAGACTTCTGAAAAAGAAGACACTAGATATACTAGCTTTTACATTTCCCCCTATAATGGGTTTCTGCTGTCTCCTGTGCCATAACAGCTCAACTGAAAGTATACTTTTTGAGGAATAAATACATGTAATCTATTGTTTAAGGTGCCATTCAAGGGAGGGCAGTGATTCCCAAACCTGGCTTCCTAGCAGTATCATCTGGGGGAAATATTTAAATATACCCTTGGGTCCCTTCAGACCTAATACAGTCAATCTATGTGGTCAGCCTTGCATAATCCAACATTTGAGATGACTTTGAGAAGGACCAAGTTAAAAAGGAACAGATATTTGTCATCATGTTTCCACAAGTCCTAGCTCACAAACTGGGATCCAGAAAAAAGATAAAATGTCAAGTAGGGTGACTGGGAAACGATTCTAGTATCAACAAATCAAAGGTAACTTCACCTCTTCCCTGATACCTGCAGGGCTCATAAACTAAACGACAGGACAAGCAGACAGGGACACAGGCTGTGGGACTACAGCTAGAAAGTGAATGTTTCTATAACATTTCTCTCCTCTCTCTTTTCCTACTTTCCTTCCACGTTTTCTCTTACTCTGCCTTTGCTACTCTCACTCTTATTCCCTTTTCTTTCCTCTTTCCTTTTCTCACTTCCTCTACTTTCCATCTTTTTTTGGTCAGTCTTTTACATCATTCTTTTCTTCTCTAGCTTCTTTCCCTAAAAGCTCCTCCTTACATAATATAAGCATTCACACTGGAGATACAATGTATGTCAGAAAACATTCAACCTAAAGAAACAAATGAGCTATAGAGGAGACAATAAGGCAACACAGAACCTCAACGGCAACACAGAACCTCAACAGCAACACTGGCATGGCATTACATAAGCCATGGAGATGCTTTCAAATTCATTATCTCTTCTGAGTCTCATTATCTTGTACGGTCTGTAGAGCATATCGATTGTACTAAAAACCTAGGGCTCAAAAAACAAAACGAAACAAAACAAACCTAGAGAGGTTTAAATGATATGACTGAGGTCCCTAGAACCAGATCTTTGTTGTAGCCTCCTGGACTTCTTTTTATTATACCAATAATATCTGGCTGGAGGCAAGGTGAGAGGGCAATGAGTAAGGAGAAATATTGTTTCAGGCTCTAAAGCTTCCAAATATAAGTCGGTCAACTTATGTATGATGAACTGCTTTTAATAGGGAAAATAAAGGTACGTATTTTCTTGAAATGCAAATAGCAATACAGATTTTCTAAAGGTTTTCCAAGTTCTTTTAAGATGGCTACTTGATACAAATGATGTTTGACTACTTTTAAAAGATTTTCAACTTTGGTAATACTGTAGCCCCGAGACATTTCTGAGGTCAGAAGTGTTCTAACGCACAGACTCTAAGAATATGTAATGTAATCTATATAAACTGCATAGATATACCATGTTCTATGAAAAGAACATTTACACTGAAAAGCAATGTAATATGTTCTGTAAGCTGTCCATCTATAATTTAACCTCATTAACTCAGAATTGTATTTCTTGACAATTTTCAAGAAAAAAGTTACCTTGTCTCAAGGTGATTTTGAAAATTCATTTTAATATTGTTTTAAATTTCTGTGATACCCTTAATTTTAGGTAAAACTAGCCATTATGTGGAGTTTTCACCAAAACCCAATTTATGGTAAAATGACTAATTTAGGTCAGTTCTCTAGAAACTGAATGAAGAACCTTCCAACTCACAATGTAGTGTGTGAAACAGTGTAAATAAGCCACAATACATGTGCTGGACCTCAGTATACAGTCCACTTGGATTAAATGATGCCCAACTTCTACATGGTCCCAATCCATTATATTAAATGTGGGGCTTAGTTTCTCTATTCATTGAAGAGATTACATTTTCAGGAAGTAACTAATAGTTTAAATTCATATCTTGCCAATAACTCCAAGTGTTTCTCTATCACAATATTTTAGAATCACATTTTACAATCCACCAACTGCACCAAGAGTTATATCCTAATTTCCAGCCTTAAGTTGTCAAAATAATTTCCAGTGGTTCCCAAACTAGCTGACATAAAAATCATCTGAGGTGATTGTTAAAAATAGAATCATAAACCAAATGTAGCTCTTTTATACATCCTGATTCTAACAAGCCAACCATAAAATGGCATATTTGAAACAATCAGAGAAATCTGCATGAGGGTGGATACAAGATGAAACCGTTGGGCTGTCGTTACTTTTATTAGATACTATGTCATTGTGGTTACCAAATTGTTCCTGTATTTTCAATATACATACTTAAAGTGAGTAGTGGTGAAATAATACAATGTCTGGGATTATCTTTAAGGCACTTGAGCAGAGAATAAAAGTGAAAGATTAAGCAAATATGGTAAAATATTGATAACTGATCTGGGCGATAAGGACTGTCATTGTAATAGTCCCTCTAGTTTTGCATAATGTTTAAATATTTTATTTTAAAAAAAGATTTGCAGACCCTATTCTACACATAGTATACCAGTCTCCAAAGGGTGAAGTCCAGGAATCTTTTTTTTTTTTTTTTTTTTTTTTTTTTGTCTTTAGGAGGTACCACGCATTGAACCCAGGATTTATACATGTGAAACATGTGCTCAATCACTGAGCTACACCTTTTCCCCAGAAACCTCTTTTTTTCAGGAGGTACCAGGGATTGAACCCAGGACCTCATACATGGGAAGTAGGTGCTTAACCACTGAGCTACATTGGCTCCCCAATTAGAGTTTTTTTTGTTTGCTTGTTTGTTTTTTAGGAGGTACTGGGGACTGAACCCAGGACCTCGCATCTGGGAAGCAGTGGCTCAACCACTGAGCTACGTCTGCTCCCCAGGAATCTCTTTTTAACAAGCTCCACACAAGAGTCTTATGTGAGCAGTTGTCTCACATTCCAAATTCAAATTCATGGTTCCTCATTTTCTACCTAGAAGGCTCAATTTCAATACAGCTCACAGGTTTGTAGTTTGATCATGGCATTCTGCCAAGGAAATACAGATTCTGCTAGCTAAATTTATCTACTGTTAAGAGTGCTAGGCTGATTCTCATCTTCTAATCTCCTTTCTTCCTCCCTCCCTCTCTCAATTTGTCCCTGATTGAACTGCAAAAGACAGGGGAAAACTGTCCTGCCATCTCTTTCTGCATAGTCAATTTCTTTACAGAGGGCACTGATTACTTCATAAAGCCAGATGCTACTATTTTCATCACATGGCTGATAATTTTTCTTCATGATTTCCCCTTCTCTATTTAAGTATTAAATATCAAAAGAGAGAGAGAGAAAAAAAAAAACATATAGCACTTGGTAAAATGAGATCTGAGGCCCAGCACATTACATGCTAAGTATTCAGAACCTATAGTTAACAGTTCAGAACACCAGGAGAAGGAGTATTTGTCTCAACTTCAAAGTTAAAAAAAAAAAAAAAAAAAAAAAAGAAAATTAGCTGTCTTAAGTGGTATTCAAAAAAGGAAGATATGCACATTAACCCAATCAAAACTAATTTTCCTAGAAGTCAGATGGAGTGATCATCTTCTTAATCTAAATCATCCTCCAAAGTTGTCTACTTATAGTAAGGCTCTATACATTTGCTTCTTCTAAAATATCTTGCGAAGCCATTTTGAGGTAGAGAAAAAGAAAGTTTAAATGGACCACTTCTTCCCACTCCATTGTAACTACAATTACTGTTCAGAGGAAGTGTGCAGCTTATACATTTGGTCCATCACATTTTCCACCATCATATTAGTATACTTATTAAGGTTCTCACTTTGTTATCAGCATAATATTTTTTGCTTCCAGAATGCCCAGTAAAGCTAAAAAAATTTTCATTTAAAGTGATAGGAAATTTTGCCCAAATAACTGCTTAACAATCATAGATCTGAATTTTGGCAAGACACTTTAGCACATACAAAATGAAAATACTGTATTTCACAAATACATAGACACAAAATCCCTCTGACTGAAATTGAAAAGTTTTCACTGTTTTCCCACTTTCTTATACATCTCAATTTTAAACATGCATCTTACTTATAATCTAAAAATAACTTTAAACATGATTGTCACAAAATATTTTAAAACAGAGATGAAATGTATAAAGGCACACAAAGATTGTCAATGGTTACTTCGGTTACATCACATTTCTTTAGAAACAGAACATTTTCTGCTCCTGTAAACAATTTTGTCTCACACATTTAAAGTGAGGTTAGTGCTGACATTAAATTATTGCTATATTCACAGTCTGAGTGTTTCCATTGTGTATGAGGTACGTTTTCTCCATCCATACACCCAGACAATTCTCACTCACTTGAGAATATGAGCCAATGGAAGTCTGGAGGCTATAACCATTCAATGATATTGTCATCAATACTGGAATGATAGCAAATAATGCTACAAAACATCAGAGATCAAAAACGTCTTCTTGAGGCCCAAGGGTTTAACTTATTCTTCATTACATAAACATACTGCTCACTTAACTCCTCAGGAAAAAAAATTATTCTGAAGATATATAAGTAATTCCTTCCTGAACTCTTCACCTAAGACTATACCTTTGCACTTCTGATATTTTGTCATTCTGATTTAACCGGTTTAGTAGTCACCAGGATTCACCTTTCACTTGGTGGTTTATCATAACGGTCTCTTATGCTCTTCATTAGTTGTTTGATAAATATTTTGTAAATTTTTCCACAGTATGTATGTACTGTCTTTTGTAGTTCCAGTTCTAAAGGTTTTAATAAGGAACGGACCTTGTCAACTTCAAAAGAACACTAGAAAAAAAAGGCGGGGAAAGACACATGTAAAAATTTAATTAAGAGATCTTCCAAATAAATTCTTCAATAATTTAATATTCACAATCTCCATTCAAAATTTCACAAAAAGTATATGTTCAAAACATTTTCACTGAATTAAATAAAACTATGATCTCACCGTAGAAAAGGAGAAAGTGATGGTAAATCCCTGGGGGAATCAGGGTAAACTCTTTGGAAAAGAGAAAATGGAGGTAAGGGATTCCAGATCAAAGGACGAATGTGTTCAAAGGCAGAGAGGACACAGAGATATTGAGGTGAAAAGACAACCAAGAGCTCTAACTGAATGTGGAATACAGTAATGAAAGCTGGGCTAGTAAAAAAAAAAAAAGTGGCCTTTATAATCCATGGACTCCATCATACACCACTTTCCAAAATCCACACTGATAATAGTGTTGAGGCAGGACTGGAAAAAATGAGATGGAGGCATGCAGTGAGAGGAAAGCAATATAGTAGCAGAGTTCAGCATTTCCCAAAGAACTTTACCTATCCAGGTACAAAAGAATTACAAAGATAGATACATTTGGGAATTGCTAAATGTTAAAACTCTTCATGGAGATTCATACTGGCACATGAAAAACTAGAAGTAAAACAGAAAATACATCTATTGAATGCTGTTTGGCCCCCTATTTCCAAAACATATTTTGACCAGGGAGTCCTTTTTTTCCTGTAAAATATATTAATTATCCTAAGCAATATATTTTGGAAAATACTGTAATCGTGGTTAAGTGGAAATAATTTGTAATATTAGTATTTTAAACAGGTATATTTTGTGATTTAGTATTTTCAACCAGGTATATTTTAAATTAGAAAGATGGATGGGGCTTAAAAATAGAACACTTTACATGAAAAGTTTGAAGTCAATAAAATATGCGAGATCACAACAGAAATCCAGAACCTGAAATCTTATAGGGCTGCAAATGACCTGAGGTTATCTTACCTTGACATTGGGAGGGAAATGAAAACACCACCTCAAACACAATTAGTACATCTGAAAGAAGCTGTAGCCAATCTATGGAGAACAGGATGCACTTAGGGGCTTATTTGTAATCTGAATTTTATCAATGTATAGAGCCATGGAGATCCTAAACCTTGATATCTCTTGAACAAGAAAATTGTGAGCAATAACTGCATGAAACCATCACTTAGAGCAATTTTTTAAAAACCAAGTGCAGATATTGAAGATAAAAATTACTTAAAATTGTTTTGCAGACAAAAAAGGGGAGGGAGCTGCTAAGTTAGGAACAAGATAATGAAAATATATGATGAAAATACTAACAGCTAGCACATGTCATGCTTCCGACACACCAGGCACCACTCTAAGAGCTTTATACGTATTAACTCAGAATTGTGTCCCTCAAAAAGATATGACAAAGTCCTAATCTCCAGTCCTCAGAATACAGCCTTATCTGTAAATAGGGTTGTTACAGGTGGAATTAGTTATGATGTGTCCAGCTGGAGTAGTGCAGCAGGCCACCATCCAGTACGACTCGTGTCCTTGTAAGATGAGGAAATCTGGACAGAGACAGGCACAGGGAAGGATGCCATGTGAAAGCAGAAGCAGAGCCTGGAGTGACACACCCACAAGTCAAGGAGAGCCAAGGACTGCTGGCAAACCTGAGAAGTCAGAAGGGGCAAGGAAAGATTCTCTCCCACAAATGTGAGATGGAGAAGAGCCCTTCTGACAACTTCATTTCTGACTTCTGCCTCCACAACTGTGAGACAATAAATTTCTGTTGTTTTGAATACTGTACTTTGTTACAGTACCTAGGAAGCTAAGCCAGGGACTATTATAATTCCCATTTTACAATGAAGTAACTAAGGCAGGGAGAGATAATTTTCCCACTGTTACTAAGTGGCTATTTAAGCAAGGATTTTGCCCCAACAGTATAGCTCCAGAAGTCCAAGTTCTTAACTATCACACAGCACTGTTTATCCAAACAAGCAAACGAAACCCTGCCAAGTAAGCTTCCAACATCTGTTGAAAGATAAAGTTCAATTAACAGTGGAAAACTGAGATAAGTGCCATGCTAATATACAGATATGACTAAATTGGTCTGGGTTATAAGTGGCAGCAGGACTCAAGAAGCTTCCTTTATCAAATGACACTGTTAATATCTTCAATGTATGCAAAAAATGCTTGAACTGATTGAGAAGCAGATAATAATGGCAAACCGTAAAGTGTTTCTTACTATACCATGACAATAAAATAAAAAGTTGCAAAGGTGTTTAAGTGTTAGATGAAGACTGCTGATTTCTAGGACTTCATTATGAAGTATTGGAGATTGGATTCATTTGTTTTCATGTGATGTAAATCATGGTGTTTGTGGTTAAATTTTTTTCCTCTTCACTGGGGAAAAAAAAAGTCTTTTGATGAGTATTTTCCTGAAATAAAAACAGTACCTCACAAATCAGAACTTTTTCAGTCCATCAGATGAAACAAGGAATTAAACTTTAAGGAAAAAGATGGCAAACTCTGGAAGTTCACACCTATTTACATGGAGCCTGAAGACACTGCACCTGCCATCCATGCAATCTCCGCAGCACCCACAGAGCTGCGCAGCACACTCCTGCCTCTAGGTGTCCCTTTCCAGGCCTCTTTACACAAGGCCTGTGGCACCTGCCTCAGCCTCACTTTCCCTCTCTGCCCAGGACTCATCATCCCTCACAACTCAGTTCAAAGGTCAGCTCCTCTGAGAAGCCTTTCTTGACACAGTTAATCATTCCTTTTGACCTGCACAGCATCCAATACACAAACTTTTAGGAATGTTATCCTTTATATAGAAGACTGTCAGTTGAAAGGCAGGTACCGAGTAGTGAGGCTATGATGACTGTACTAAGACACCTTTAGGCATTTCCAAAGAACAGAGCGTGTTTTCAAAGTACGGCAGGATGGCAGATCAATCCAACAAATGCTGAGTGCCAACGATATACAAAGCGGTGCGGTGGGAGGGAAACAAAAACACATAAAATGATGATCCCCATAAGACTCTGTTGCAGAGGTACCTATGCAAATAAAAGCAGGGTATAAATTAAAGTTAACACAAAAATACCAGGAAATGTAATTCAAAATGAAATACATAAAGCAGAAAATACAAGAGCAATAAGATGTTTTGTTCCCATTTTGAATTTGCAATCTTTAAACTTAAAATATTTTTTATTTATTCAATAACTACCATTTAACAAATATTTATGGACTGTAAAAACTGATTTGCCAGCAGACATACAGCCATGCATTTACATTTTAAAGACAGTTCACATCTTTTATAATTCATAGATTGTTCACTTTTTTCCATGGCTATGACTAAGGTATGACAGGTTATGTTATAACTTGAACAATTACCTTATCTGAATGCAATTGTTTAAAAAATTACACTCTTGGGAAGCAGATATGGCTCAAGCGATTGGACTCTGGTCTACCACATGGAAGGCCCTGGGTTTGATTTCCAGGGCCTACTGGTGAAGACAAGCTGGACCGCAGACAGCCCGTGCCCATGGAGAGCTGACGGCCCGTGCCCAGCAAGATGACGCAACAAAGGGAGAGGAGCAGACACAGGAAAACGCGCAGCGAATGGACACAGAGAGCAGACAGCATGCACAAGTGGCAAGGCGGAGATGTTTGTGTGGGATGTGGTGGGAGGTGTGGGAGGTGGGCAACATGGGAATCCCAGTGGGTTCCGTGTAATATTTTGGGTAATCTAAGCACCTCTTAAAATATATGTGTATATATATATATATATAAATAACATTTTTGTAAGCAAATAAACGTATATGCATATATATTTATATATCATTTTGCAAATGTTTGTATGTATTGTGAGAATTTTTATTTTACCCATAATAAAAAATAAATAAATAAATAAACCTTAAAAAAAGTTACACTCTCACTGAATTATAGATAAGGGGGGGAGGACTAGCCAAAAGCCCCATAAAAACTAACTTCATTAAGTTGAAAAATGGATAGATAGAAGCTGTAGTTAACCAGACCAATAACAAACAGAAAAATCATTAATTCAATATTTGAAATCATTTTAAAAATAAGAGTCATTTTTATAATGCAAGTGCATAATTGCTCAGCTTAAAACCATTACTAAATTTTTAAAAGATATATATTTATTAATCAAAAAGGGCAAATAAAAGTAGAGATTTAGTTCCCTAATAATGGGTTGTTTTAAATGCTAAGAGAACAAAGAAATCACATTTTTATAGGAATGCATTTCTTTCCTATCCTGCTGTCTCAGAACCCCAAAAGTACTTTTCTTCATTTTTATTACCTTCTGACAACCCATAATAAAGCACTATTAAAATATGATATTGATTTCTGAAGGCATACAAGGCCTGCTACATTAAAATGAATACCAACACTAAATTTTAGAATTCTTCAGTAAGTAAAGTGATTTCATGATAAACTTTTAGAAACTTAGCAAACAACACACTAAAATTGTAGCCTACAATATTGTTAGCACTATCTATCACCAAGTTTGAGAAACACTGATTTCTAGGAGAAGACATCAATTCGTTATCACGGCAGATCATCACCTTAGCACAGCCCATGTCCGTGTTCACCTCCAGGCACTTCACCCAACATTCCAGGCGAACTTTACAGCTCAACGCCTGACCTCACCATGGATTTTCCACAGCCTCTGGGCCTTTCTCAGGCAGTTCTCTGCCCAGTTCACCCCTGCTCACAGCAAACGTTTATTCATTCTTACAGGCCCACTTCAAATGCCTCCTCTTCACTGAGCCCTTCCCAACCCTTCAAGGTAAGGCTGTTTGGGTGCAGTTCTGCCACAACGGATTATAGTTGGGTATTTTCATTCTTTTTTTTATCAGAGTGCTGTACCAGGGGCTTTTGGTCACTAGAAAATAATAAGGATCAGAACCTAGCAAATAGGGACTTCAGCTCTTCTGATGACCCCTACACATCCACTAGATGAGCCTTTTATTTGATTTGTCTTCACTTCCACCTAAGATTAGGCATACTCTTTCAGAACAGACAGCACATCTACATTAATTCAAATGGTCACTGTACCTCTCCCTAAGCGTCAGTGAATTAGCTAACATGAAGAGTGTGATACAGCTATCAAGCAAAAGTATACATCCAAATCTCCTTTGGATTTGTCACAAATCTTGGTCCCCAACATATTCACAAGAGCTGGTCAATCTGGGAGTAAGTGAAGTAGACATTCTGCCAGCTTCATTACACAAAGGGGACTATAAGAACAAGAAGAAAAGAGAGAGAAACTGAAAACGAGGGGCCAGGGAAGGGTAGTGTGGGAGCCTGAGTTATGTACCCCAGAAAAAAACATGTTCTTAATCTTAATCCATTCCAGTGGGTGTGAACCCACTGTAAACAGGACATTTTGAAGACATTACTTTTAGTTAAGGTGTGTCCCACCTCAATGGGGCTGGGCCTTAATCCTGCAAGTGGAGGCCTCATAAAGAGAAAGCCAAGGAGAGGAGCACACGGCTGGTTGCCAAGGGAACCTGGAGGAGAAATGAGAGAATACCACCATGTGACAGGGAAGCTAAGAGGCCCCAGAATGGCCAGCCAGCCACTCAGAAGGCTACAGACTCCAGCAGGAGCCAAATCTTCTAGCCTCTGAACCAGGGAGCCAATGGGCTGCTAGGTATTTGTCGTAGTAGTCAGGAAAACTATAACAGGCAGTACATTCTTTTTTCCAAACTCAACATAAAACAAATGCTTAAAAGAGAAAACTCCATTTAGAATAGCAACAATACCTAATAATGAAGCACTTAATAAATTTAAAATATGTTTAAAACCTATGTGAGGAAAACTATAAAACATTCCCGCAAGACACAAATGGAAAGACAGCTGTTGTTATTTGTTAGGAAGTCTCAACATCATCAGAATGTCAACTTTGTCTAAGTGAATATATAAAGCTAATACACTCTCAATAAAAATATCAACAAGTCTTTTTATGGAATTAAATGAGTTGATACTTGAGGAAAAATAAACATACAAAAAGCTAAGAAAACAATGAAAAGGACGAGCTTTGAAAAGGGAGCAGCCCTACCAGATATCACAATATAGTAGAAAGCCTTTATAATTAAAATAGTGTACTGAATGGACAGACTAATGGAAGAGAACAGAAAATCCAGAACTTACAAATGGAATTTCAGTATAGGATAAAGTGAGTATCTCAAATCTTTGGGTTAAAAATAGACTTAAATAAATGGTACTGGGGCAATAGAAAGCCATTTGGAAAAAGCTCAACTTAGCTCCATTCCCCACCCAATACTAAAGAGTAAATTCCAAATGGAACAGAAGTCTAAATGTAACAAATGATATGGGTAAGTTCTTCTACAACAGATTCTAAAACCCCCATGCACATATGTTTATGTCTGGCCCCATCTACCTGGTGGTATTGGGTACTCAATGTCTCAGAACTTGCCCTGCATGTGGAAAGCAGCTCACTGAGTTGACCCAGAGCAAGAGACTGCTGCTGGCTATAGGACACACAGCGCGGTGCCCTAGACCATTAGGAAACTGTTTTCTAGGGAAGAGGGGATATTCCGATCCCTGTAAACAGAAGAATTCCTCGGAATCCACAGAAAGGATCAGGAAGGCCGCTAGGCTTTATCCTAGAACTATTCTTCAAACTCATTGCATGGATAAGCCCTGAAAGAGATCACTCACAGAAGTCAATCTGCAACGACTGGTAAAGGTGTTTTCTTTTATTCCTCCTCCTCTTTTTTGTTAGCTCCTGGCATTCAAGGAAAGCTCTGTCATAACACTAGCTGTATACAAACTCAAGAAACAGATGCTTCAGAATCTAAATTCCAGCAGTACACACTAAAATATCAAAATGTCCAGGTTTCAACAAAAGGATACAAAACAGAAAAAAAAAAAAACAAGAAGCAATGGCCCAAGCAAAGGAGAAGATTAAAACATTTGAAACTACCAATGAGGAAGATCAGACCTGGGACATTCCAGAAAAAGTCTTTTAAAACAGTAGTCCTAAACATGCTCAAAGGGCTAAAAGAAAACATGGACAAATTATTAAAGGGTATCAGGAAAATGACAGAAGAACACCAAGAGAAAATCAACAGAGACAGAAATTATGAAAAGGAATCAAACAGAGCTGAAGACGACAGTAAAAGAAATAACATTCCCTGGAGCAGTTCAACAGCAGATTGGAGCTGGCGTGAAGACAAAATGACTGAAATCACCCAGTCTGAGAAGGAGAAAGAAAAAAGAATGAAACAAGTAAACAGAGCCTGAGGTACCAGAGAGGCACCATCCAGCATTATCAATATGCGCATTGTGCAAGTCCCAGAAGGAAAAGAAAGAGAAAGGAGTACAGAAAATATTCTAAGAAATGATGGCTGAAAAATTCCCAAATTTAACTAAAGATATGAATATACACATTCAAGATGCTCAATGAACTTCAAACAGGATAAACCCAAATAGACCTACACTGTGCTGTTATAATCAAATTCTCAAATGCCAAAGATAAAGACAAAATTCCGAAAGCCAAAAAGAAAGAATCGACATGTCAGATACAAAGGGGACACAATAAGATTAAGTACCAATTTCTCATCAGAAACCGTGGATGTAAGAAGGCAGTATGATGACATAGTTAAAGGGCTGAAGGCAAAAAACTACCAATCAAGAATTCTGCATATGGCAAAACTATCTTTCAAAATTAACGGAGGAATTAAAAGATTCCCAAAAAAGAAAAGTTAAGGGACTCTGTCACCACTAGACTGGCCCTATAAGAAATGCTAAAAGGAGTTCTGCTAGACAACTGACTGAAGCCACATAAAGAAATCTCCAGGGTAAAGATAAAGACACAGATAAATTTAAGTATCAATATTACACTATTTTTTATTTGTAACTCCATTTTTCACTCCCTATAGGATCTAAAAGGCAAATGCATAAAATGTAATAATAAATCGATGGTTTTGGACTCATAATGTATAAATATGTAATTTATGAAAATAACTACATAAAAATGGGAGGGAAAAAGGGCATAGTTGTGTATGTTATTGAATTTAAGCTGGTATCAAAGCAAATGAGGTTGTTATAATTTGGGATGTTAAATTTAAGCCCCATGGTAACCACAAAGAAAATATCAGAAAATATGCAAACTTACAGAGACAGAAAATAAAGTGTAGATTGTCAGTGGTGGGAGAAGGGGCAATGGGGAATTAATGTAAAATGTAGGATTACTGTTTTGGGTGAAGGGAAAGCTACAGTAATAGATGGTGATAAGAGTACTGCAATATTTGGTGAATGTGATCAATCCCACCGAATGGTATGCTCAGGAGGGTTACAATGTCCACAATTAAAGGAAAAAGAAAAACTAAGGAGATAATGACAATTAAACATAATACATGATACTGGATGGCATCTATTTAAGAACAAAGAAGAAAAGGCTCAAAGGACATGGCAGGAATATTAGAAAAAACTAGAATACAGAATTCAGCTTTCTATCAATGTTAAATTTCTTGAACTTGATAACAGCACTTAAGGTGATTACCTAAATGAATATCTTGTTCATAAGAAATGTATATGGAAGTATTATGTGGTCAGGGACCATGACTGCGTGCACCCTGTTCTCAAATGTTCAGAAAACAGAAAGATGATTGATAGGTAGGAATGATATGGCAAAGGTGGCAAATGTTAAAATTGGTGGATATGGGTATCTGGGCAGTGTGGGAGTTTTCTGTATGGGGTGTGGATTATTTTAGCAACTGTTCTGAAAGTCTGAAATTCTTTCAAAATAAAATGTAAACAAAAAATTAATAGAACATAAAAATAAAAAACAACAAGGATTCATATCTATGAATGCATGGATTTCCAGAATATTTTACATGGGGAAAAAAGCAAAGGGTAAACGGAAATAATAAGCATCTACCCTCTGTGTAAGAAAAGGAAAATTAGAAAACATACATATATCTGCTCATCTTACAAAAAGAAACACAGGAAGGATAAATGAGAAAACAAGTTGGTAACCTACAAGGAGACGGGGCTAGGGATGGGGGTAGTTGTGCCAGGAAGGAGAGGGAATGGAGTAGAAGGTATAGAGAAAGAAGTGACATTTCTGAGTAACTGTATTAGTCAGCCAAAGTGGTGCTAATGTGAAATACCAAAAAATGGGTTGGTCTCATAAAGGGTATTTATTTGGGGTAGAAGTCCACAGATACCAGGCCATAAAGCTTTAAGTTTCTTCTCTCACCACAGTACATTGCCACGTGTTAGAGCAAGACAGCTGCCGGCGTTTGCCAGGGTTCAGGCTTCTTGGGTTCCTCTCTTCCTGGGGCTGTGTTTCTCTCTGGGCTTAGCTCCTGTTTCCTCCATGAGGTCAGCTGTAGACGATCAGGTGAATGGCTCACTTCTCTTCCCCTGGGGCCTTCTTTCCAACATCAAAACTGCTTCTCAAAAAACGGCTTCCAAAACTGCTCTTGCCATGCCTTTTATATTTTCTTCCCCCACCCACCAAGGGGTGGGGCTCAATGCCCTATTGACATGGCCCAGTCAACGCCCTAATCATAACTTAATCATGCCCAGATTAACAGATCAGTTTACAAGCATGATCCAATTGTATTTTTGGAATTCATAATTACATCAAACTGCCCAACTGCAACAGTAACCCATTATACTTCTGACATTTTGAAATATATTAATCTCTACATATTCAAAAAGAAAATTAAATCAATTAGCATATGAAGGACAAAAACTATATTTGAAGGCATACCAAATGGACCCAATTGTATTTCAAACGAATAAAATAACCACATTGAAGGGGAGGAAAAAAGAGCTAATCCAACTAACTTCTGAACACAGTACTGAGTATATACCATTCATCTGGGAGCACGGGAGAGGAGGGAGCCAAAAACTGGAAACAAGGTACTTCTGGGAAGATTGCGGACTAGTAAGACACGGGAATCTCTTCTCTAGAAAAATAGCTAGAAGACAGGCTAAAACAGCCCTGAAAAAGATATTCTAGGGTTTAGGACAGCAGGTGAAGGCTGCACACCACCCAGAGGAGAGAGGGACAAAAGAGGGAAATCGTGATGATTTCTGTGGCTCCTGCTGTCGGCACCCTCCCCCACACTAAAGACTCTTTAGAATTCTCGGGCCTCTGGGCCTGCGACTACAGACAAATGGGGCTCCAGGGATCTACCACCCCAGGAAAGGGGAGAGAGAGGGACACAGCCTAAGGCTGACTCAGGTTCTGACCCACAGATTTGGGCTGTGGTGCCCCATGGGCCCTTCCAGGCCAGGTAGGACCACACAGTGGTTTGCCCAGGGAGCTGCAGAAGGACTGGAGAAAGCCAACCCTTGCAATCTCCCTCTCTTCTAGCCTGAACCGATTGCTGAGAACTCCACAGGAGAGGGGGAAGATAGCCTGGGGCTGACTCGGCTTCTGACTCTCAGGTTTGGTCTGCTGTGTCCTGAGAGCCCTTCCAGGCCGGGAGGGGTTGTGCCATTGTTTGCCTTGGAGCCTGCAAAGGGCTAAAGATATACAAACCTCCCAATCACCTCCTCTACTAACAGGGACTGATTGTTGAGGACTCAAAGGGGAGTGGAAATGTTTCCTAGCTGGGAAAAGGGAGGGGGCTGCCAGAGAAGACTGGAGAACTGTCTCACAGTTTGAATTACAAGGCTCTTAGCCTCCAGACAGGAAACTCTATCACATAGATCTGATCTGTGTTGCAACAAATACACTCTGACCAGGCATTGAATTGAGAGCTGCCAACGAGTGCCATCTCCTGGCAGACCAAGAAAGAGCACATAAGAAAATTAAAAATAAGTAGGAGAGGCTCTTCCTGGCTTCTATAGTCTCCCTGCCCAAGGCCCTAGGAAGTGACTCTACAACCAATTGCTGGGTCCAGTGCCCAGTTTTGAGCAATCAGCAGGACAATCCTAACAATCCAGGTTGAGCCAAAAATCAAAGAGCTCTGGTAATTCAAAGCCTCCTGCCACTAAATCCCCTAAAAGAGAAAGAGATTGAGCATCTGAGTACACTACATCCTAACCAGATGCCTAAACACCAGCAAAACATTACGGGCCATACTAAGAAAATAGAATACATGGCCCAAGAAAAGGAATACATCAAAGTCCCAGAAGAGAGGCAGAATTTGAGAGAATTAATTAGCAAGATGAGCACAAATTCCCAAAATCAAATTAATGAGTTGAAATACAATATAGTTAAAGAGATAAATGATATCAAGAAGACACTTAGCAAAGAATTTGAAAATCCTGAACATAAAAGTAACGGAATGAAATGGGAATGAAAGACACAATAGGTGAGGTCAAAAACACATTTGAGGCATACAACAGCAGACTTGAAATGATAGAAGAAAGAATAACTGATACCAAAGACAGAGCTGCTAAAATTGAGGAAAAGAAAAGAACAGAGAGAGGAAAGAATGGGAAAAATTGAGCAGGGGCTCAGAGAGTGGAATGACAACACAAAAGGCAACAACATACATGTCATGGGAGTTTCAGAAGACGAAGAGAAGGGGAAAGGGGCAAAAAGACTATTTGAGGAAATAAAAGCTGAAAATTCCCCAACTCTCATGAAAGAAATGAACTTACATGTCCAAGAAGGACACCGTATCCCAATCAGAATAAATCCAAATAGACCTACGCCAAGACACATACTACTCAGAATGTCAAATGTCCAAGTTTAAGAGAAAATTCTCAGAGCAGCAAGAGAGAAGCAAACGATCACTTACAAGGGACATCCAGTAAGACTTAGTGCAGATTTCTCTTCAGAAACCATGGAGGCAAGAAGATAGTGGTATGATACAATTAGGAAACTGAAGGAGAAAAACTGAAAGCCGAGAATTCTTTATCCAGCAAAACTGTCGTCCTTCAAATATGAAGGTGAGTATAAAATATTCACAAACAAACAGAAACTAAGAAAGTTTGCAAAAAAGAATCCATCTATTTTTCCAAACAGCCTGTTCTCCATGCCCCCAAGGTCCGAATAATTATTCTGCAAAAGTGTTTGGGTCACACCCAGCTAAGGTCCCTGCTTTGAAAGAGCAGAAAAAAGACAAGACTGGCCAGTAAAAGGGACACGAATCCTGGCCATATTTCCTGAGATTGCATTGGCCGGATGACCAGGATTTTGTTGTGCCACACTCTACCCCAGCGAGTGCTTTTGGAATCCAATGCAGAAGTTCGATTTCATTTCAAATGGTCCAAATATGAAGACTGAAAACGTGTTGGTGACACACAACAGTAGGGTCCCTGCTCTGGAAGAGCAGAATGAAGACAAGACTGCCCAGTAACCTGGAAATGAATCCTGGCCACGTTTCCTGGGACTGCATTGACAGGATGACCAGGATTTTGGTGTACCACACTCCCCCCCTGCAAGCCATTGTGGAATCCATTGCAGAAGTTTGATTTTATTTTACATGGAAAGGTTACCCATTGCCCTGATGTAGTATATATTTGGTGTTTGATGGCCTTTGATAATGAAGGCTCTTCACTGAGATGGCAATACTTTCTCATCCTAATTTAATTACTTCCTATGTCTTTGATTCCCTTGCTCTGGGTATCTCTAGTTGGAAAGAATATAGTTTTCCAAGGGATCCTGTTATGTTTGGTAATTTAGGCAAAGGACATGTGAGCACTTTACAAAGGAGACGTTTTTTACTCAGAAAGAACAAATGCCTCAATGCAAAGTGCACGATGAAACAAAAATTTATTTCACCCCTTGTGATTGTAATTTCCACAATTTCATGTGGAAGAAAATAAAAAAAAAAGAATCCATCTTTGCAGGAAATATTAAAGGAAGTCTTAGAACCTGAAAGAAAAAGACAGGAGAGAGAGGCTTGCAGGAGAGTACAGAAGAAAGAATAGCAGAAAGGATAACCAAAAGAATAAAAAGAGAGACAAAAACAAGGTGACATATGAAAACCAAAGAATAAAATGGAGGAAGTAAATAGTACATTTACAGTAATATCATTGAATGTGAATGGATTAAACTCTCCAATCTAAAGATACAGGCTGACAGAATGGATAAAAAAACATGAGCCATCCATATGCTGCTTAGAAGAAACTCACCTCGGATCCAGGGATACAAACCAGTTGAAAGTGAAAGGTTGGAAAAAGATAATGCACGCGAACAGTAACCAGAAAAGAGCAGGGTTAGCTATACTCATAACAGACAAAATAGATTTTACATGCAAAAAAGTTATAAGAGATACAGAAGGCCATTATATATTAATAAAAGGGATGATCCACCAGGAAGATAACAGTCATAAATATCTACACACCTAACCAGGGTGCCCCAAAATATATGAGACAAACTCTGGCAAAACTGAAGGGAGAAATAGACATTTCTACAATAATTGTTGGTGACTTCAATACCCCACTCACATAATTATATAGAACTAGACAGAAGATCAACAAGGAAACAGAGAACTTGAACAATATGATAAATAAGTTAGACCTAACAGACATATATAGAACATTGCATCCAAACTGAGCAGGTCATACATTCTTCTCAAGTGCCCATGGGTATTTCTCCAGGATAGAACACATGTTAGGTCACAATTCAGCTCTCAATAAATATAAAAAGATTGAAATTCTACAAAGCACCTTCTCAGATCATAATGGAATGAAACTAGAAATCCATAATAGACAGGAAAAAAGTAAATTCGAAAATGTATGGAGACTGAACAACACATTCCTAAATTATCAGTGGGTCAAAGAAGGAATTGCAAGTGATATCAGTAAATATATTGAGACAAATGAAAATGAGAACGCAACGTATCAAAACTTATGGGATACAGCAAACACAGTCTTGAGAGGGAAATTTATAGCCCTAAATGCCTGTATTAAAAAAAGAAAGAGATGAACTCAAAGATTTAACTGAACTAGAGAAACTAGAAAAAGAACAGCAAACCAATCCCAAAGCAAGCAGAAGGAAAGAAATAATAAAGATTAGAGCAAATATAAATGAAAATGAGAACAGAAAAACAATAGAGAAAATCAACAAAACCAAAAGCTGGTTCTTTGAGAAGACCAATAAAATTGACAAATCCCTAGCCAGATTAACAAAGAAAAAAAAGAGAGAAGATGCAAATAAATACAATCAGAAATGAAAGGGGGAAGTTACAAATGAACCCACAGAAATAAAAAAGAATCATAAGAGGATATTATGAGAAACCATACGCCAACAAATTAGACAACATAGATGAAATGGACAAACTTCTAGAAACACACAAACAACCTACACTGACGCTACAAGAACTTAGCCAACCAATCACATTTAAGGAGATTGAATTCATCATCAAAAATCTCCCAGCAAAGAAAAGTCCAGGACCAGATGACGTCACAGGTGAATTCTACCAAGCATTTACAAAAGAACTAACACCAATTCTGCTTAAACTCTTCCAAAAAATTGAAGAGGAGGGAAAATTATCTAACACATTTTATGAAACCAACATCACCCTAATACCAAAGCCAGATAAAGATTCTATAAGAAAAGAAAATTACAGACCAATCTCTCTAATGAGCATAGATGCAAAAATGCTCAACAAAATACTTGTAAATCGAATCCAACAGCATATCAAAGACTTATACATCACAGTGGGATTTATTCCTGGTATGCAAGGCTGGTTCAACATAAGAAAAATCAATGTAATACACCACATTAACAAATTCAAAGGAAAAAACCACACGATCATCTCAATAGATGCAGAAAATGCATTTGACAAAATCCAGCATCCCTTTTTGATAAAAACACTTCAAAAGATAGGAATAAAAGGAAAATTCCTCAATATGATAAAAGGTATATATGAAAAACCCATAGCCAACATCATGCTCAATGGGGAAAGGTTGAAAGCTTTCCCTCTAAGATTGGGAACAAGACAAGGATGCCCACTGTCACCACTGTTATTCGATATTGTACTAGAAGTTCTAGCCAGGGCAATTAGACAAGAAAAAAAAAAAAAAAAATTAAAAGCATCCAAATAGGAAAAGAGGAAGTAAAACTCTATTTGCGGATGACATGATCCTGTACTTAGAAAATCCTGAAGTGTCCATGACAAAGCTACGTGAACTAAAATGAGTTCAGCAAAGTGGCAAGATACAAGATCAACACGCAAAAATCAGTAATGTTTTTGTACACTAGTACTGAACAACCTGAGGAGGAAATCAGGGGAAAATTCCATTTTCAATAGCAACAAAAAGATTCAAATACCTAGGAGTTAATTTAACCAAAGAAGTACAGGACCCATATGCAGAAATCTATAAAACAATGCTAAAAGAAATTTAAAAAGACCTAAACAAATGGAAAGACATTCTGTGTTCATGGATTGGAAGAATAAATATTGTGAAGATGTCAATCTTACCCAAACTGATTTATAGATTCAATGCAGTACCAATCAAAAATCCCAACAGCTTACTTTGCAGAATTAGAGAAGGCATTTACCAAATTCATCTGGAAGGTTAAGTGCACCTGAATAGCCAAAAGCATTCTAAAAAAGAAGAGCAATGTGGGAGGAATGTCACTGCCTGACTTTGAAGCATATTACAAAGCTACAGTGGTCAAAACAGCATGGTACTGGCATAAAGATAGATACATCGATCAGTGGAATAGAATTGGGAACCCAGAAATATACCCTCACTATACAGTCAACTGGTTTTTGACAAATCTACCAAGCCCACGCTAATGAGAAAAAAAAGTCTCTTCAACAAATGGTGTTGGGAGAACTGGATATCTATAACCAAAAGAATGAAAGAGGACCCCTATCTTATCCCCTATACAAAAATCACCTCAAAATGGATCAAAGATCTAAATATAAAAGCCAAGACCATAAAACTACTAGAAGAAAATAGAGGAAACATCTTCAAGACCTACTAGTAGGTGGTGGCTTCTTGGACCTTACACACAAAGCATGTGCAACCAAAGGAAAAATAGATAAATGGGACCTCCTCAAAATTAAATACTTTTGCACCTCACAGGACTTTGTTAAAGGGGTAAAAAGGCAGCCAACTCAATGGGAAAGAATATTTGGAAATCACATACCTGATAAGGGTTTAATATCCAGGATATATAAAGAGATGTTACAATTCAACAATAAGAACACAAACGACCCAATTAAAAAATGGGCAAAAGACTTGAATAGATATTTATCTAAAGAAGAAATACAAATGGCAAAACAACACATGAAGAAATGCTCAACATCACTCATGATTAGGGAAATGCAAATCAAAACTACAATGAGCTATCATTTCACACCTATCAGAATGGCCACTATTAAAAAGACAGAGAACTACAAGTGTTGGAGAGGATGTGGAGAGATAGGAACACTTATTCACTGTTGGTGGGAATGCAGAATGGTACAGCCACTGTGGAGGACTGTTTGGCAGTTCCTAAAGAAGGTGAATATAGACTTGCCTTGTGACTCAGCAATACCACTACTGGGTATATACCTAGAAGAACTGAGAGCAGTGACACAGATAGACATCTGCAAACTGATGTTCATAGCAACATTATTCACCATTGCCAAAAGCTGGAAACAACCCAGGTGTCCATCAACAGAGGAATGGATAAACAAACTGTGGTCTATTCACACGATGGAATATTATGCAGCTGTAAGAAGAAAGGAAGTCGTAAAGCATATGACAACATGGATGAACCTGGAGGACATTATGTTGAGCAAAGCAAGCCAGACACAAAAGGACAAATATTGTATGAATGCGTTACTATGAACCAAATAGATTGTGTAACATACTGTTTGATTAAAAAAAAAAATTTATATGTATCCAGGACATTTAATTGAGAAATGTATATATTTATTCATCTGTGTTTACTTTTTAGTTTTTAATTTTTTATATTTTCAATTATTAAATGTACAAAATATAGTTTAAAAAAAAAAAAAAAGGAAACAAATCCTGCACTCTTTTTAGTAAGTTGGTCTTTGGGGTGGGGGTGGGGGGACATGGAGGTAATGGTAAATGAAGCATTTCTGAAATTATTTTAAATATATTAGAGGATTAAGCAAATAAGGAAATGTATAGATGTTAAGAGCCATAGCTGTGGAAGAAGGGAAATAAAACATAGACTGGAGGTGGCGGGGAGCAAGGAAAAGTCTTGTGGGGATGGACTGGACTTGGAAGGCATCAGTGTGAAAACACAACATCTTCTATGTATTTCTATATTTCCAAGCTTTGTCACTGAAGGGCCTAGAAGCAAAGATACCCTTGTAGCAACAAGCACACTGAGCACCCAGAGCCCACTAACAGGAACAAGAGCTGCTGGGACAAATGGCTGATGTCAGGGCTAGGGCAGGGAGGGTATGAGATAAGCCTAGAACATTTTGCTGGGACATAAAGTAAGGAAGTACTCAAAAATTCAACAGGACAAGTCAAAGGGCACAAGAGAGAGTCAAAAGGGACTCCACTGGCCAAATATGGAACAACTTCAGAATCAATGTAATTAAAGAATAATGAATTCTAAATCATCATGGAAGAAAAAAAAGAACACAGGATTTCAGACTGACAATACATAGATAAATACATGGCGAGGAAGGGAGGGCTCTTCCTTATAGCAGAATGCTGAGTGCCAAATGATGTATGTGGAAGGAATGACTGAGTCGCACAATCATGAACTGGCAACTACAATAGTAAAGACTGGTTGAGATCTAACAAGGAGATGATGATAGACAACGACCATCCCAAGGAACAGAGTGTGTCTGCAACTGCAAGCAAGATAGTCCCATCCGTCTGCCCCATGGGATCTAAGCCCCCTCTCAAATAGAGGCAGAGTGGGCATCACCATCTCAGAATTCTTAGGATTGGGGAATGAACAATGAATTAGAGTAGACTTACTGGTATTCTACTATAGACTTCCTGTGATTCTAGCAATGGAAGAACTTACATCATTGATGTGGAGGCAGAGACCACTGGAGGTTCTGAAGGAAGGGAGAGGGTAAAATAGGTATAATAAGGGAGCATATTCGGGAATTGGGAATTGTCCTGAATGACACTGCAATGACAGAAACATTATATATCTTGTCATAACTTACAAAATTGTTTGGGAGAGTGTAAACTACAATGTAAAGCTATAATCATCGCTTAGTGGCAATGCTCCAAAATGTGTTCATCAATTGTAACAAATGTACTACACTAATGAAGGATGTTGTTAATGCAGAAAAGTGTGCGAGGGGTAGGGAGTGGGGCATATGTGAATCTCCCCTATTTTTTATGTAACATTTATGTAATCTAAGTATCTTAAAAAAAAAATATATATATATATATATATATATATATATAAAGAAAAAGATTGGTTGAGGCAAGAATAATTAGTGAATGATAAATCTAGGAAGGAAACTTTGATGAGGAGCAGGATATTTCAATGGAGAGTCTCCAAATAGACTGGTTGTAAGAGGAATAATAATTATACAATACAAAAACTGGACATTTTTTTTTTTTTTTTATTATGGGTAAAATCAAAATTCTCACAATACATACAAACATTTGCAAAATGATATATAAATATATATGCATATATGTGTATTTGCTTACAAAAATGTTATTTATATATATACATATATTTTAAGAGGTGCTTAGATTACCCAAAATATTACACGGAACCCACTGGGATTCCCATGTTGCCCACCTCCCACACCTCCCACCACATCCCACACAAACATCTCCCACAGTGTGGCCCACCACCCTCAATGAACTTACACATCCTGGAGCCTTGCCACCAACCATAGACC